>JACEIK010002700.1:93749-108747 GCA_018107945.1 Datura stramonium
ATGGCCATTTGAGTAGCAGTTTGTGAGATCAACAGATGGTTGGTATGCTCCTTTCTTCCTGGAGCTAGGGATTAGTTATTTATGCTTGAGTTTTGAGATGTGGTTATGGGTAGGTCGGAGCCCTGTTCTGACCATCAGACAGTTTATTCTTTAGAGGCTTTGTGGATTTAGTGTGTACGGTGTTATTCAGTTTGTGGCCTCGTCGGATTATTGTTGCTTGGTTTAGCACACTAATTGCCTTGGTTGCATTTCGATTGTTTACCCCGTATTTTTGAGACCTTATGGGTCCAGTTTATTCTTCATTTGATTATGACAGGTGGCCTGGATGGCCTAAGTGTTATAGTTACAGGTGTCATATAGCCGGCTTCTCGATCAATCATGAATCGAGTTCCAGTTGCGCCCTACCCCAGTTTTGGGGCGTGACACCTCTGATTAGATACAAGTGCACGGTTTGCCTGCTAACAGCCTTACAGACTATCCTAGGGGGCGAGCAGCGGTGGTGTTAGGCCCAGAAGGCCAGTTACGCTTTCTGCTCGGATGGATTGAGATGTTAGTACATCACCTTGGTTGGGGTTTCCCTCACTCAAGAGCTATACATGACCATCCCAGGGTTACTAGCTGTATCGACGCCCACTAGGGGAGAGATGACGTTGCTCCAGAAAGTGGCATGCCATCCGCGAGGGACGAAGATGGGGTCCCAAGTCCTCATACAGTTCATTTCATGGCTGGACTATTATTATGTCGATCGGCACTACGCCACACCCACTGTCGAGCCTAGTGCCCGGGGTGCAGATATCAGATATCAGGAGTCCACCAGACTTAGACACAGCTACAGATCAGGGGCTGAGTAGGCTCAGTTGCAAACCTAGGGGACTGGTGTGTTAGCTATAGCACCAGTAGAGTCATAGAAACCTGGTTAGAGGTAAATAGATTGAATTGCATTCACCAAGGCTTATGGGGGCCCCGAGTGGGTTATTTTATGATGGTTGTACCTTCCAGGCTTATGGGGGCTAGGTTAGGTTCTTGTTTGCATTTTTTTATGTTCGCTATAGATTATAAATATATGATTGTGCATTCATAGCCCATGTATGTTTAGTGCTTGTTAGATGCAGATTACAAATAAGCTAGCTTACAGGTTAATCCTTCTACCTCTCCTTTCTACTCACTCTCAGTATTTCACAGCTTTCACTCAACTTATCACTGCCTTACATATTCGGTACATGTTGTACTGACGCCCAACTTTGGGGCGCTGCATTACTTGCCTGCAGGTTTAGACAGACATGGTTCAGGATCTTCAATAACAGTTGTTCAGAGTCTGCAGTTGGGTCAGCTCCTTTCATTCGGAGTTTCAAGGTTGTAGAGATTTCTGTATTTCAGTTATATAGCATTTTGGGTAGGCTGAGGCCCTGTCCCGAACTCTATTTGCATTCTTAGAGTTTTAGACCACAATCATCAGTTAATTAGTTGTGTGTTGGCCGTGTGGGGCCTTAATCAATTATGCTTCATATGTTGGCCGTGTGGGGCCTAAGATAGTAGTTTACTTTAGTTTATGTTATAACTAGACAGCACGGTGGCCTTGTCGGCCCGCATAGGATCCCTTGTATTGCTTGTTGTTGGTTAGCTGTTTTCATTTACAGGTGGCTATACGTCCTTGTCAGCCGGAGGCTGTATTTACAGTCGAGATATAGCTCGTTGTTTTCTTGAATTGAGTCACAGGCTGGCATCAGATGTGCATATGCCTAGCCATGTCAGTTAGTTGCCGGTGTGGCACCAGGTGCTAATCATGCCTCCCAAGGTGGGGCGTGACAGGAATTGTTCTTCCTTTGTGTCCCCAAAATCCTTTCTAAATTTTCTATCAGTTATATCCCTGTGGTTTTGAATAGTCGAAGGGTTTCAAACAAAATTCTTTAAATTTCAAGTGGAATATTATTCATGATAATAGTTGTTTTATTATTCCCAATTTTCTAGAAATTTTGTGGAACTAGCATCAAGTAGAATGATTTAGCCCTAGTTTCTCAATTCAGTAAATTAGAATCTTGCATGTTGGACTAGTTTTCCCTGTGGCTTGATTTTTTCAGTTTTGGGATTCCCATATTGTTAGTATATGTTGAAATCTCAGTCAGATGCATGTTAGTCCAGTCTCAGTTAGACTATTATCATACTCAGTATTATTCAGAAATGTCATCTGATTAGTTTGACTACAGTCTTTTCTTGAGGTGTCAGTGGTGCCTCTCAGTTATTAGTTATCAGACTCAGATATTAGATCTCAAATTTTAGTGGTTATTTAGACGGTTATGACACTTCTAGATAAGCAGCTCTGACTAGTCTTAGGACCCCCAGCTTCATATTTTAGTTTATTCTTTAGACGGTTACGACGCTTCCAGATAAGCAGCTCTGGCCAATCTTAGAGAACCAGTTACAGAATGCAGTCCGATAAGACTTTCAGGGTACTCCAGATAGGTATTCCTCACTTATTCTTGGACCCCGGTTTTGAGCTATCAGCTTAGTAGTCAGTCTAGGACTATCTAGTGGGAGTAGGACTTAGCACCGAGTGGACCGGGGTTCTAGTGCACCCAGGTACCCAAAACTACATTGCCACTATAGGTTATTTTATTGTCCCTATGGCCCCAGACTTTTGATAACCTAGATCATGTCTTTATACCCTGGCAAGGTATATTAGGTCCTACCGATGGGGTGTATACTTCGGACTCCACGTCTTATTCACGTTGTTATATATCGGTTATAGACTCTCCCACTAGTCAGTACAGTTTTAATTTAGCTCAGCTTAGAACAGTTTCAGTTTACTAAGTTCAGTACAGTTAGTTCAGATCAGTACCTCAGATCCAGGGCATGTCTATAACCATCAGACAGGGTCATTTCTACCATTTCAGTTATATTTTAGTTTGCTCAGTTTCATTATTTTAGTTGGTCATTGCATGTCATTACAGTTCAGTTATTTATTCCTTATGTTATATTTTCTCCCACTTACTCAGTACATTCAAAGTACTGACGAATACCTTCCATGTTATATCGTATCATGATACAAGCACAAGTTCTCAGCCTCACACCACTACTAGATCTTCTTCGGGTGATATCAGCTGTATCCAGTGGTGAGTCCTCATATTTCGAGGACGATGTTCTTTTTCTTCAGTTATTTTATTTTAGATAGACTTTAGAGTTAGCTGGGGGCTTGTCCCAGCAACTCATCAGTTGTAGATGGCTTTCAGACGTAGATTCAGACTTTCAATTTTATTTTTAGATGTACAAACTATTATTATTTAGTTCTTCCTAAATGGTTTTATTATTTAAGCTTCTGTTATGATTTACTCAGATTACTAGTGTTATGATAGAGCATGGGTTGGCTTGGGGTTACTTGTGACTCCAAGTACCGTGTCTCGTCCAGGGTATAGACTTGGGTCGTGACAAACTTAGTATCGGAGCACTAGGTTTAGAGTATCCTAGGATTTTTGAAAGCCGCGTCAAGTAGAGTCTTTTTCATGGGTGTGAAGCGCGTCACACTTATGACGGGGAGGCTACAAGATGTTATTAGGAAAACTTCCTTTTGTTCATACTCTTTATTGTGCGTTGAATTTCAAATCCAGAAACATTCTCCTAACTCGTGCTCTATTTCGTTTCAATTAAATCATGCCTCCAAGATGCAAAAACGCAAGAAGGGACGACAACGCTAACCAACCATCCCCACCAGCTCCAGCAGCCTCCCAAGACAACCAAGTGTCCTTAGCAGAGTTCAGAGCGGCAATCCAGCTGCTAGCACAGATAGTCACAAACCAGGTGAACTAGCAGGTGGTTCCAGCTAACACAAATGGGTCTGCAACAGCTACCCGAGTTTGGGACTTCACCCGGATGAACCCTCCAGCCTTTCATAGATCTAAGGTGGGAGAGGACCCATAGGAGTTGGTGGATGATGTACGGAAGATCACTCGAATTATGAGTGTTAGCCATGCTGAGAGTGCTGACCTAGCTGCCTACCAGCTGAAAGGGGTAGCCTAGATTTGGTACGATCAGTGGGAAGAAGGGAGACCAACAGGAGCGGAACCGATGGAGTGGGAGGAGTTCACAACAGCCTTCCTAGACAGATTCTTTTCCCGAGAGCTAAGGGAGGTAAGGTGGCAGAATTCATGAATTTGAAACAAGACAACAGGACGGTGGAAGAGTATGCACTGGAGTTCACACGGTTGTCAAAATATACTCCGGAGATGGTAGCCGAGCTAAGGGCTCGCATGCTGAAGTTTGTCAACAGAGTATCGAACTTGGTCCTTAAGGAGTGCAGGACTGCAATGCTCATCAAGGATATTGAACTATCCAGCCTCATCATGCATTCCCAACAAATTAAGGCAGAAAAATATGAAAGACATGGAGCGGGAGAATAAGTGGGCTAGGACTGGACAACAGATTATGGCCACCAGAGGTCTGGTGGTAGTAGCCGCCCACAGCAGCAGTAGCAGCAAAGGATTCCAACACCCACTTCAGCCAGCGCTGCTACTTTCTGGTCCCGAAAGGATCGGAGGGGTGGAGCATCTGGCTCACAGTCCCAGAGTCACAGCGCCAGCAACCGCTACCTAGCTTGCCCTAAGTGTGACAAGAACCATCCAGGGGAATGCCTCCAAGGCGAGAGGGTTTCTTTGGGTGTGGACAGCTAGGTAATCAACTCAGAGAATGCCCGTCAGCAGGACAGGGGAGATCAGAGTCTACCACTTCAGCAGCTCCAGCAGTCCAACACTTTAGGTACGGATGGCGGTCAACACCAAAACCATTTTTATGTTTTATTCTCTCGTCAGGATCAGCAGAGCTCACCTAATGTGGTCATGGGTATGTTACATCTTTTCCATCTACATATATATGCCCTACTAGATCCACGAGCCACACTATCATTTGTGACGCCCTGTGTAGCTGTCAAGTTTGATTTCAGTCCATAAGTCCTATCAGAACCATTCTCAGTCTCTACCACAGTTGGCGAGTCAGATAGATTCAACCGGGTGTATAGATACTGGCCAGTATCAGTATTGAATAAGTTCATTCTAGCTGATCGAGTAGAGTTAGACATGGTCAATTTCGATCTTATTCTTGGCATGGATTGGTTACACACCGGTTATGTCTCAGTCGACTTTAGAACTAGAGTCATCAGATTTCAGTTCCATAATGAACCAGTTTTAGAATGGATGGGCAGTAGTTTAGTGCCTAAGGGTCGGTTTATTTCCTACCTTAAGGCAAGGAAGCTCATTCTAAAGGGTGTATTTATCATCTAGTTTAGGTCAAGGATTCTAGTTTTGAGACCCTAACTATCCATTCAGTTCTAGTTGTCAGTGAGTTCCCTGATGTGTTTCTCGGAGTCCCTCCTGAGTGGGAAATAGACTTCGGCATATACCTTCTTCCAGACACTCAACCCATCTCTATCCCTCCTTACAGAATGGCTCCAACTGAGCTTAAGGAGTTGAAGGAGCAGCTGAAATACCTTCTTGATAAGGATTTCATCAGGCCCAACATCTTTCCATGGGGTGCTCTAGTATTATTCGTATGAAATAAAGACGGTACTCTCATAATGTGTATCAATTATCGTCAACTAAACAAAGTTACAGTTAAGAACAGGCATCCCCTACCCAGGATTGACGACTTGTTCGATCAGCTTCAGGGAGCCAGTTGTTTCTCCAAGGTAGATCTCAGGTCTGGGTATCATAAGCTTAGAGTCATAAAATGTGACATACCGAAAACAACTTTCAGAACTATGTATGGTCACTACGAATTCGTGGTTATATCCTTCGGACTAACTAATTCCCCTGCAGCTTTCATAGACCTGATGAACAGGGTTTTCAAGCCATATCTAGACATGTTCATTATTGTATTCATTGATGATATTCTAGTATACTCCAGAAGCGAGAAAGAACATGCTAAACATCTGAGGATAGTACTATAGGTGCGAAGAGACCACCAGTTGTTTGCTAAGTTCAGCAAATGTGAATTCTTATTGAAGTCTGTGACTTTCCTTGGTCACATGGTCTCAGCTGAGGGTATTCAGGTAGATCCTCAAAAGGTAGCAGTGGTGAAAGAATGGCCAAGACCTACTTTCCCAACCGAAATTAGAAGTCTCTTGGGTCTAGCCAGTTATTTCTTTGATGTTTTGTGGAAGGTTTTTCCTCTATTGCACCTCCTCTGACTAGGCTGACTCAAAAAAAGGTGAAATTTCAGTGGTTAGATGTGTGTGAGAAGAGTTTCCAGGAGTTGAAGACTCAACTCACTACCACGCTAGTGTTAACCTTACCGGAAGGAACAAATGGGTTCGTAGTGTATTGTGACGCTTCCATAGTTGGACTTGGTTGCGTTCTGATGCAGTAGGGTAAGGTGATAGCTTACACCTCCGGAAAACTCAAGGTTCATGAAAAGAACTATCCAACTATGACCTTGAGTTGGCTGCGGTGGTGTTTGTGCTGAAAATATGAAGGCACTACCTTTACGGGGCCCACGTGGATATTTTCACCTATCACAAGAGCCTTCAGTATGTGTTCAATCAGAAAGATTTAAATCTCTGGCAGAGAAGGTGGTTGGAGCTATTGAAGGATTACAACATGAGTGTGTTGTACCACCCGTGCAAAGACAATGTGGTGGTTGATTCCCTTAGCAGGATGTCTATGGGGAGCGTGGCTCATGTTGAAGAGAGCAGAAAAGAACTGGCAAAGGATATTCACAGGTTAGCTTGGTTGGGAGTGCAATTGGTTGATACAACTGAGAGCGGAGTAGTAGTGTAGNCATAGGCTCCCTTACATTGATATAATTCTGGTTAGCCAATTGGTTGATACAACTGAGAGCGGAGTAGTAGTGTAGAGTGGATTAGATTCCTCATTAGCCATTGAAGTTAATTCAAGGATGGATGAAGTTCCCTTACTGTTTAAGCTAAATTAAGAAGTTCTCAGAAAAGAAGTTGTTATACACCGGAAGCCCAAATATCAGACTCAGGAGTTGAAATGGAGAAAAACTAAAATTCTGCACCAGGTCACAGAACGGGTAGTTATGACCCGTGAGAAGTGACCACAAGTTGTTAAGTGACTCATGGTCAAGAAAGGAGGTGGCATGGTCTGGGGAAGACCACGGGCATGACCACGAGCCGTCATCAGACCCACGACTCGTGAGGTCACCCGTGTCTTAGACTGGATGCTTTGTAGGGTTTTGTACAGTGGTGACCATGAGTCGTGGTCAGGCACCACAATTCATGGGGTCCCTCGTGGGGTCCCCTGATGAATTTTTGGCAGTGTACATCATGGATTGAGGCCACGAGTCATGGCCAGTGAGGATGAGTCGTTAGGTCCCTCGTTGCGACCTTTTTCCAGTCTTTTCCTGCAAAATTAATAAGGGTCTTTTCGTAATTCCTAAGTTCCTAAAGCCTAAACTACGTCGTTTTAGCCTATAAAATGTGGGTTTTAGAGGGGGAAACTATCATAAAGTCTTCATTCATGTATTCAAAAGAATAGAAGAGTGATAATGAGGTGATCAAAGGGTGATTCAAGGTTTTCTTCTTAAATTTCTTTCAATTCCTCTTTGGGCATTCAAGGGAGAGTAAGATTCATTCTCCATCAGGTATGTAGGGTTATAAATAGGTGGTTTCTTTCACACCCATGTCCAATCCCTCTCTAAAAAGTATGAAATTCTATGATTGATCTATGGGTTTTTACCCAAATGCATGAGTTATCTATTTCTACAAATGGGTATGAATTACTTATGATTTTATTATCGAATTGGGAAGCATGGGCTAATTTTATAATGATTTCAATTAAAATTATGTTTCTATCCTTATGAATGTTGAAGCCAATTGATGAGATAATCATGAAAAGTGAGATTATGAAGTATATGTGATAATGATGACACATTATGATGAAAAGCATGATTTGAAGCTACCCATATTTATAATTATGTTTTCGATGATAATTGAGTATTTCTAAGTATGATAAAGTTTTGGGCAATGCCCACATGTTAAGTTTAAATGACGATTTTTCCAAACTAAGCTTACCACATTGTTTTGGAGCGAAGACTCCCAAATTTATATTCTAGCTTGTGATATGTTTTGATTTAAGTCTTCCTATGCATAGCTTACCACATGGTTTTGGAGCAAAGGGTGCCAAATGTTTTCAGCTTGTGGTTTGTCTTGAACTAAAGCTTCTCATATGCATGATTTCATATTTGAGATGTATTTGATTATTGAGCTTCGTAAATAGATGATGTTGAGCTTCGTTATATATGATATAGAGCATATGCATATGTTAGGAGTATTTTCTAGCACCGAGTAGGATATGGATCGATCACCCTATGCCTCATAACTACGCTCCAACATAGGTTTATACTGTTATATGACTTGGGACCTTCCTTGTGAGCTTCCCCTTTCCCGAATGGGTCTTCAGCTTTATATGGATATCATGGTAGCGTCCTTAGCCCTGAAAAGGATTTGGATGGCTCTTCCCACTTAAGTGTAATAGTCGGGATCACGTAAGCTCTATTGTTATGTGTCGGTTAAAAGACGAATTTCCCATTATTCCTCATGATTTTAGATATGCATATTCGTTACTTATGAAATTTATGTAAATGCATGTTCTAAAGAAGGTTTGATTCAATGTTCATCTTTTAATTATAAATGTCAGAATTCAGCTTTGAGTCAATCGATTCAGTTATGATGTTAGGAAGCACGTTATATCATGTTATGAAGAGGTCATGATTTCAGAAAGAATGCATGCATGTCCTACTCTCAGTTTTCCGATGTTATGTGTTTATTAATGCATTGTCTTTAAATGATTTTACTTACATTAACGGTTTTACTTACCATGCATACTCAGTACATTTCACATACTGACCGCATACTTCTATGTTGTATCGTTTCATGTTACAGGACCCGGCTCTCAGCTTTAGCCCCGCTCTTAGTCAGCTTATTGGAGTTAGCATTGCTTTATTGATGAGTCCTTATCTTCCGAGGACAAACTATCCATCTTTTCTTTATATATTTCAGTTTTAGCTTGTTGAGTTAGTTAGGGTCTTCTCCCATCAACTCGTCATATTAGAGGCTATTCATACATATATATGTATTCAGCTTCGGATTTTAAATTCTAATGTTATATTCAAGTTAGACTTCCACTATGATTGTATTGATGGTTATTTAGTTCGTGATTGAGTTAGATGTATTCTTATGCCATGGGTCAACTTGGGGTATCTCGGGGCTCCTTGTCCCATGTTATGATCCGAGCCTCCATTCGGATCGTGACCAACTTGGTATCAGAGCAATAGGTTTAAAGTGTCCTAGGGTGTCTGAAAGTCGCGTTAAGCAGAGTCTTTTTCATGGGTGTGAAGCGCGCCACACCTATGATGAAGAGGCTACGAAACATTTAGGAAATTTTTCCTTCTTTCATGATCTATGTCGTGCGATGAAAAGTCTTTCTATCCTTCTAATTTGTGCTATTCGTGATTGCAGAATCATGGATCCTCGAAGAATGAATGGAAGGAGGAATGGAGATGGTGAAAGCGATGAGGATGGAAATGATCATGGGCATCAGCCAGCCCTACCAGTTCAGGAGCCTTAGGCACCGGAGCCAGCAGCCCATGCTATGTTTCGGGATGCTATTCAGATGATTTCACAGGCCTTGACTACTCAGGTTAATCAGCAGGCTGTTGCGCATGTTTCGTATAATGGCAACGTAGCGGCGGCTCGAGTCAGAGACTTCTTGAGGATGAACCCGCCAGAGTTCCTTGGGTCCAAGGAAGATGAGGACCCACATGAGTTCGTAGTTGAGATTGTCAAGATCACCCAAGTCATGGGGGTGAATGGGGTTGAGTGCGTTGAGTTGGGTTCTTATCAGCTAAAAGGGGTCACACACATCTGGTTTCGCCAATGGAAGGATAGCAGGGTTGCAGGAGCAGGTCCGGCCACTTGGGAAGAGTTCTATGTTGCATTTCTAGACCGGTTCTTCCCTTGGGAGATGAGGGAGTTGAAGACAGCTGAGTTCGTAAATTTGAAGCAAGGGAGAATGACTGTACAAGAGTATGCCCTTGAGTTTACTCGCCTATAGAAATATGCCCCAAAGTTGGTAGCTGATCAGAGGATGCGGGTGAGTAGATTCGTCCATGGAGTAGCGGGCTATTTGGACAGGGATTGTAGGATTGCTATGCTCCATTAGGATATGTATTTCCCATGGATAGTGTTGTATGCCCAACAGATAGAGGCGGAACATTTGAGAGAGAGGGAGGCCAAGAGGGCCAGGACCGATGACCACAGATTCCCTCAACAAAGGTCCGGTGGTGTGTACCGATAGTAGACCCACCAGAGATCATCAGCCCTAGCATCTTCAGCATTGAGTGTTCCATCCAGGCCCATACATGATCAGAGAGGGCGGGCATCAGGTTCGAGGGGTCATAGCAGTAGACTCGCAGATTACAGCATCCCAGCTTATCGCAAGTGTGGTCGGGGGCACATAGGCCAGTGTTTGGCAGGTTCAGGTGCNTGATGGAGTCCTTCCCAGACCTCTTCACATTGTGCAACAACGCTGAGGTTTCGGGTGTGGTCAGCGCAGACACATGCTTAGAGATTGTCCAGCTGAGAGGCAGGATCAGGTTGGGGGTCGAGGCCCAGCATCTAATTCAGCAGCCCTTCCCACACGCACTGCACATCAGAGGTCATCTACTAGCACAGCTGGTGGTCAGCACCAAAATAGATTCTATTCTTTAGCATCCCATTAGGAGCATGAGGTTTCCCCGGATGTGGTCACTATTATGTTGCGTGTTTTCCATATTGATATGTATGCTTTGCTAGATCCGGGGGCTACCTTGTCTTTTGTGACACCTTATGTGGCCAGTAGCTTCGGAGTCAGTCCCGAAGTCTTGTCAGAACCCTTCTCAGTTTCCACTCTAGTAGGTGACTCAATTATAGCTAGACGAGTGTATAGAGGTTGCCCAATCTCAGTCCTTCGTAAGGTCACCTTAGAAGATTTGATAAAGTTATCCATTACTGATTTTGATGTTATTCTCGGCATGGATTGGCTATTTGCATGCTATGCTTCAATAAATTATAGAACCCGAGCAGTCGAGTTCAGATTTCCGGGTGAGCCAGTCTTAGAATGGAATGGTAGTTCAGTTGTGCCTGTAGGTCATTTCATTTCCTATCTTAAGGCTAGGAAGATGATTTCTAAGGGTTGCATGTACCATTTAGTTAGGGTTAAGGATGTAGATTTTGAGACCCCGACTATCCAGTCAGTTCCAGTAGTACGTGAGTATCCAGGGCCTTTTCTTATGATTTGCCAGGTGTTCCTCCTGAGCGGGAGATTGATTTCGGTATTGACCTTCTTCCCGACATATAGCCTATATCTATTCCTCCCTACAGGATGGCTTCAGCAGAGCTAAAAGAGTTAAAAGAGCAGTTGAAGGACTTGTTACATAAGGGTTTCATTAGACCGAGCAAGTCTCCATGGGGTGCACAAGTTCTCTTTGTCCGAAATAAGGATGGTTCTCTTCGCATGTGTATTGACTATCGGCAATTGAATAAGGTCACCGTCAAGAATAGGTATCTTTTACCCAGGATCGATGATTTGTTTGACCAGCTTCAGGGTGCCAAGTGCTTCTCAAAGATAGATCTCAGGTCCGGGTATCATCAGCTCAGAGTTCGGGAGAGTGATATCTCGAAGACAGCCTTCAAGAATTGGTATGGCCATTATGAGTTTGTGGTTATGTATTTTGGACTAACGAATGCTCCTACAGCTTTCATGGACTTGATGAACAGGGTGTTCAAGCAATATCTGGACATGTTCGAGATTGTGTTTATTGATGACATCCTTGTATACTCTCGAGCGAGAAGGAGCATGCTGCTCACTTGAGAGTAGTACTTCAGATTCTCAAGGAACGCCAATTGTATGCAGAGTTCATCAAGTGTGAGTTTTGGTTGGACTCCATAGCATTTTTTGGCCATGTGGTATCGAGTGAGGGTATAACGGTAGATTCTCAGAAAATTGAGGTGATGAAGAATTAGCCTAGACTGGTGAATCCTTCAGATACTCAGAGTTTCTTGGGTTTAGCTGGTTACTATCATAGGTTTGTTGAGGGTTTCTCATCTATTGCAGCACCATTGACCAAGTTGACCCAGAAGAAGGTGAAATTCCAATGGTTGGAGGATTGCAAGAAGAGCTTCCAAGAGTTGAAGACTCGACTCACTTCAGCACCGGTGTTGACCCTACCTGAGGGTATTGATGGATTGGTGGTGTATTGTGATGCTTCAAGGATCGGACTCGGGTGTGTGGTGATGCAGTATGGGAAAGTGATAGCATATGCCTCAAGACAGTTGAAGGTCCATGAGAAGAATTACTTGACTCATGACCTTGAATTGGCCGCGGTGGTATTCTTCTTGAAGATATGGAGGCATTATTTGTATAGGGTTCACGTGGATGTATTTACGGATCACAAGAGTTTACAATATGTATTCACACAGAAGGATCTCAATCTTCGGCAAAGGAGGTGGTTGGAGCTACTCAAGGACTAAGATATGAGTGTTCTTTATCATCCGATGAAGGCTAATGTCGTAGCGGACGCACTTAGTAGACTCTCTATGGAGAGTGTGTCCCATGTGGATGAAGGAAAGAAAGAGTTGGTGAAGGATGTACATAGACTCGCAAGGTTGGGAGTTAGGTTGGTCGACTCGACCGATGGCGGTTTTGTTGTCTAGAACGGGTCAGAATCGTCCTTGGTGACTGATGTGAAAGTTAAGCAAGATAAGGATATGATTTTGGTAAAGCTGAAAGAAGTCGTTCGAAGTCAGAAGGTGGAGGTCTTCTCCCAAGGGGGAGATGGTGTGCTGCGGTACTAGGGTCACCTATGTGTTTCGGATGTTGATGATTTGAGGAGTCGGATGTTGCATGAGGCTCATGGATCCAGATATTCTATCCATCTGGGTGCCACCAAGATTTATCATGATTTGCGGGAAATATATTGGTGCAACGACATGAAGAGGGATATTGCAGAATTCATAGCCAAGTACCCGAACTATCAACAAGTAAAGGTTGAGCATCAAAGGCCGGGAGGCGTACTTCAGGATATTAGCATTCCCACTTGGAAGTGGGAAGATATTAATATGGATTTCATTATAGGCCTACCTCGTACTCGCCAACAATATGATTCTATATTGGTAGTGGTAGACAAGCTGACAAAAGTTGCTCATTTTCTACCGGTCAAAACCACGGACTCAGCGGAGGATTATGCCAAGCTATACATCCGGGAGTTGGTTCGATTGCATGGAGTGCCCTTTTCTATCCTTTCAGACCGGGGTACTTAATTTAACTCTCAGTTTTGGCCATCTTTTCAAAAAGGGCTTGGGATTCAGGTTAAGCTCAGCACAGCATTTCATCCGCAAACGGATGGCCAAGTGGAGCAGACAATTCAAACTCTTGAAGACGTATTGAGAGCTTGCGTGATGGACTTTAAAGGTAGTTGGGGTGATCACTTGCCTCTGATTGAGTTTTCTTACAATAACAACTATCATTCCAGTATCCAAATGGCACCATTCGAGGCTCTCTATGGACGGAGATGTAGATTGCCCATCGGATGGTTTGAGGTTAGTGAGGCAGCTATGATAGGGCCAGATTCGGTTCATGAGGCTATGGTGAAGGTTCAGTTGATAAGGTATAGGCTAAAAACTGCTCAAAGTCGTCAAAAGTCATATTCTGATGTGAGGAGGAGAGATTTGGTGTTCGAGGTGGACGATTGGGTAGATCTGAAGGTATCTCCAATGAAGAGAGTCATGCGGTTTGGGAAGAAAAGAAAACTCAGTCCCCATTATGTTGGTCCCTACCGGATTATGAGAAGAGTTGGTAAGGTGGCATATGTGTTGGTCTTGCCCTCAGAGTTATCTTCCATGCATCCTATGTTTCATGCATCTCTTTTGAAGAAATGTTTGGGATATCCATCTCTAGTAGTCCCGGTGAACAGTGTTGGTGTAAAGGATAGCCTTAGCTATGAGGAAGTATCAGTTGAGATATTGGATCGTCAGGTTCGGAGGCTGAGGAACAAGGAAGTAGCATCAGTAAAGGTGTTATGGAGAAATCAGCATGTTGAGGAAGCTACGTGGGTATCAGTTGTTTCCCTAATACTCTATTTAGTTTCATGTTCAATTCATGTGTGCAAGTTTGTTTTATGTTATGGTAAATGTATGTGATGCCTGAATTCAGTTCAGCTATGTAGTTCTTTTCGAAGGTAGTCATTCCGTTAGTTTTCAATTTAAATGATCAGTATTTTCATATAATGATAGTATGTTTCTGCCTTTTTGGTGTGTTTTCCAATATTTGAGGATGAATGTTTCAAGGGGGAGATATTGTTATACCCTGGAAGCCTAAAGATTAGACTCGGGAGTTGAAACGGAGAAAAACTAAAATTCTGCGCCAGGTCACAGAATGGGTCGTTAGGTGACTCATGAGGAGTGACCACAAGTCGTGAAGTGAGGAGTGACCACGAGTCGAGAAGTGACTCATGGTCAAGAAAGGAGGTGGCATGGTCTGGGGAAGACCACGGGCATGACCACGAGTTGTGGTCAGACCACAAGACTCGTGAGGTCACCCGTGGCCTAGACTGGATGCTTGGCAAGGAGTTTTGGACAGTTGGGATCACGGGTGGTGACCACGAGTCGTGGTCAGGCACCACAATTCACGGGGTCCCTTGATGAATTTTTGGCAATGTACATCATGGATTGAGGCCACGAGTTGTGGCCAGTGAAGATGAGTCGTTAGGTCCCTCGTTGGGACCTCCTGGCAGTCTTTTCCTACGAAATTAGTAAGGGTCTTTTCGTAATTTCTAAGTTCCTAAAGCCTAAACTACGTCGTTTTAGCCTATGAAAGGTGGGTTTTAGAGGGGGAAACTATCCTAAAGTCTTCATTCTGCATGCAAGAGAATAGAAGAGTGATAGAGAGGTGATCAAAGGGTGATTCAAGGTTTTCTTCTTCAATTTCTTTCAATTCCTTTTTGGGCATTCAAGGGA
>JACEIK010002700.1:116763-128970 GCA_018107945.1 Datura stramonium
CTCTGTGGGTCAACCAAAAGCTTTTACATAATACAATATTAAGATGCTATGATTTATGTCTATATTTCCCTTTTGAGAAATCAATCAACAATTTTCTTTACTTTTGGGACATAGTGATACGGTCCCTAATCCTTAGCTAAAAATGATCCGAAGTTTTTCCACTCAGTAGTTCCTGATGTCTTTACATCTTGGGAATCCAGAGTTAGATTCTTATCAGTCTCCTATATATTTTCATCTCAAAAGTTTGGAGTTTGACTCCTCTTAGTTCCCGATGCCTTTGCATGTCTCAAGACCCTTACCTTTCCTTATGGTGTATCAAATCATTTCTTTCATGACTCGGCTCTCCCTAATATCTAGGAGTGAAAGATGAAGACCCAGATTGTGGATACCTTAACCTAAGGCAATAGTATGGGTGCTTCCGAGTTTATAATACGCTTGTTGTTACATCATTAAAAACCTTACTAGAAAAATTCAATTAGGAGAAAAACTATGTTAAGGAAAAGAGAGTAGGACGTACTTTCTTGGACTCAATCATCCCTCCATTGCCTTTTCTCAGCAATAATACCGCTACAAGTGGCTCATGTTCTAGTTTTTCTGAAATGGGGTCCATCAAAGTTTGCTAGTTTGTATGCTCTTTAACTGGCTACACGGATAACTTATGGACCTTCTCAATTTCATTAAGATTAATACGCCTGAACCTAAATGTACGTTTGAATGGTTAAGATGTTGTCTCTAGATATGAACGCTAAATGATTAAGATTGTTTGTTTTTCAATATAAAAATATGCATAATTTTTTTATTTATTAAAAAATAACAATTTAGATAAAAAATAATAAAATTATTATTTGATAAAAAAATTAAATATTTATGTTTGCTAGTGATGGTGGATGGTTTGTAGTGATGGTGATGGTTGTTGTTAGTGACTAGTAATATAGTGGTGACAGTTATGATGGCGGAGAAGGTTGGTATTGTAGTGACTGGCACAATGGTGGCAGTTGGTAGAGTTAGTTGATGTTAGTAATTGGCGGTGTTGGTATTGGCGGCTGAAGAATGCAAGGTGGTTGACAATGTTTTAGTGGTAGTTGACGATAGTGCTAGTTGTGATGGTGGAAGTGGTTGGTAGTAGGGATTTGAGATAGTGATGGTAGTGGATGATAGTTATAGTGGAGGTGGTGGTGTCGACAATGACGATAGTGGTGGTAGTGCATATAATTATAATGATGAGGATGGTAGGTGTATTAGCGAGTGACAGTAGTGATTGGTAATGATGGTGATTATCAATGGTGGTTGTGATCACAGAGATGATTGGTGGTGGTGGCTAGTGGTTGGTGACGGTGGTGAGAGTGGTTGTGATGAAATAGGTGGTTAATGGTTGTGAAAATTATCTACTCAAAAATACCTCTTATTAATGTTAAGACTTTCGTCAATATCTAAATTATTAAGACATATTCAGACCAAATAAGTGCTTAAATCTTAATCTACACAAATGCACTTATTGGCCTAAGGTCAAAATTATTTAGATTCAGGCCTCCATAAAGTGCAAGAAAATGAGGCTTAAGTATCTGATTTTAAAGTATTAGAGCTTGGTTCTTCAACCGTAGTATCTTTTCATTCTTTGTTTCTGGGCTACCATTCGAACCAATGTCATCTCTCAATGATCTTCAAGTAATCCAACTATACAGTCAGGGCTTCGTTATTTTTAGCCTCGTTGGTCTGTTTGAATCTTAGACTGGACTCTTCAATATCTATTAGTATTAATGCTTCCGATCCTTACACACATGAGAAAGGGCTTTCTCCATCACTAGACTTGTAAGAGGTGTGATGTGCCTAAAGTACTCTGGGCTACTCATCAACCTAATTGCCATTATTACACTCCAACCTCTTTTTGAGGCTTGTCATCACCGTTTATTGGTTGATTCTGCCTATCCATTGGGGCTTGAATGATATAGAGAAGATGTGATCCTCTTGATTTTCAACCCCTTGAGGAACTTAATAACTTTGGAGCCGATGACTTTGGACCATTATCGCATGTAATTTCTTTTGGTACCCCGAAATGGCATATGATGTGACTCCATATGAAATCTATCACTTCTTGTTTGTGGAGTATCTTGTGCACATGTTTCAATCCATTTAGAAAAATAGTCAATCATAACTAAAAGAAATTTTAACTGTTCAGGGGTTGATGGCAATGGTCCGACAATGTCCATTACCCACTTCATGAAGGGCCACAGGGAAACAACCAAGTGAAAAAGTTCTTCCAATTAGTGAACCATTTAGGAATACACTTGGCATACCTTCTTATGATCTCCCTAGGATTATGTTCCTTTTGGGGCCAAACATATCCTGCTCTAATTAGTTCAACACTAAAGACACAACCCTAGTATGATTATCACAATTTCCGTTGTGAACTTCCCTTAGAATATAATTGACTTCTCCCAAGCCTAAGAATCTTTCTAATGGACTTGAGAATGATCTCCTATATAAGATTACATCAATTATGCACCTAGCCTCTCTTGTCTGAAGTTCACAAGTGTCCTTAGAATTAGCGTGTTTTGCTGCTCTTCAAGTATTTAACAAAATCATTTTGTTAGTCACAAACCAAGCTTGTCAAATTGACCTCTCTATGCGCGGGTGCTTCTAATGTTGAATAAAGTAAATTTATTATCAATCCGGTTTCAGGATCATCCATTTTAGCTGATGACTTGAGATTAACTAAAGCATCCGCCTCTATGTTCTCCTCTCTGGATATTTGGGTTATTTTCCACTCTTTGAACTGAGAAAGTGTTGTGCAAACATTTTCTAAATACCTTTGCATCCTTTCATCTTTATCTTCTTTGTCTCTTTGTATTTGTCTCACAACCATTTGAAAAGCATATTTGACTTCGATGGTGTCAGATCTGAGACCTCAATCTAATTTGATACCTGTAAGAATCGCTTGATACTCAGCCTCATTGTTAGTGAGTGGTATGCAATTTATAAATTGAGTAAGTTTTTCTCTTGCTGGGGTAATTAGTACTATGACAAGTCTATTACCCATCACATTAGAAGCTCCATTTGTGAGAAAAGTCCATATACCATGCGAGTTCCTAGAGAACTTCTCCATTTGCAGTATTATCATCTGACAAAAATCAGCCACGAAATTGACAATGACTTAGGATTTAATGGTAGTTCGAGCTAAAATTTAATATTGAACTCACTTAACTCAACCACCTATTTTGCCATTCTAATAAATAGTTTGGGTTTGTGAAGGATGTTTAACAAAGAATATGTTATTACGATAATTATTGGGTAGCTTTAGAAATATGGCCTCATCTTCTTAGCAGTTATCCCAAGGGCTAAAGCCAATTTTTTTAAAATGAGAGTATTGAGTTTCGGTATTCGCCAATATTTTGCTAACATAATAAATGGGATGTTGCGTATATTTTTCCTCTCTGATTAGAACAATACTTACTGCAACCCCGGCCACCATTAGGTAAAGAAGTAATTGGTCACCATTGAGAGGTTTGCCAACAAATGAGGGATAGTCAAATATTCTTTCAGGTTATGCAATGCCTACTGACATTTACGGATCCGCTCGAATTAATTATTCTTTTTTAGTAATGAGAAGAAACGGTGGCACTTCTCTGATGACCTTGAGAAGAACCCGTTGAGCATTGTCATGCGACCGATGAGTCTCTACACTACCTTCACACTATCAAGTATATAAGGTATCTATTCTATGAATTTTATCTTATTCAGATTTATCTCAATGCCTCTACTCAACATATGAAATTTGAGGGATTTTCCGGACCCGACACCAAAGGCACCTTTTTCTTGATTGAGTTTCATGTCGTATTTCCTTTGGATATTAAAGGCCTCCTGCAAATTTCTCAAGTGATCTTTACATTCAAAAACTTTACAAGAATGTCATCAATATAGACTTCCATGGTTTTACCAATTTGTTCCTCAAATATTTTGTTTACAAGTCTTTAATAAGTGACTCCAATATTTTTAGACAAAAAGGCATTATGTTATAACAATATTAATCGAAGCTAGTGATAAAAGAGGTCTTCTCTTTATCCTCTACATCCATTTGTATTTGGTTATATCTGGTGCATGCATCTAGAAAACTCATTATTTCGTGCCCTATCATGACATCAATCATCTAATCAATGTTTGTCATAGGAAATGAATCCTTCGGGAAATCCTTGTTCAAATATTTAAAATCAACACACATACTAGATTAGTTAAGTTTCTTAGGTACAAGAACTATATTAGCCAGTAATTTTGGGTAGTGTATCTCCTAAATAGAATCGATGTTGAGTAGATGATTCACCTCTTCTCTAACAAACCTGTTTTTATCCTCAGACATGGCGCGCTACTTTTTCCTTATAGTGAGGGAAGCTAAAATCCACTCCTAGTTTGTGAAATGCTATGTCTAGAAGGATGCATATGATATCTAGGTGGGATAAAGAAAACCAATCAGCATTATATTTTAAGAATTCAATGAGTTTCTCTTTAAGCTCCAGGTTTAAGCCCGTGCCCAGATATACCTTTTTTATGGGAAATTGATAAACATAATCAGTTGCTCAAGTTCTTTAGTTGTATATTTTGTAGTGTCCCTATTATTAGGGATATGAAAAGGCCTTAGCACTTGATTTTGGTTATGATATATGCTATTTGAATCCTGAAGTTCATCTATCTTTTGGCCACTTAGATTAGACCCATTTTCTTTGATTGCTATTTGATCTTCACCTGATCAATTTCGGTATATTCTTTGTCCAAGTGACTTCAAATAATTTCTCTTGTCATATGTAGGGCCCCCTTGATTTGATTGATCCTTTTCGGAGTTGGGAATTTTATCATTTGGTGGAAAGTTGAGGGTATCGCCTTCGTCGCATGGATCCATGTCCTTCCAAGGATGATATTGTATCCCATCTCTTCGTATGTCACATCAAATTTGGTCTATGATTACTCCTTTTGTATTTGTTGGTAGCTTAATCTCCCCTCTATTCATTTCACTAGAAATGTTGAATCAGCCAAAAGATTTATCATCGAAATTATCTTATCGACCAACTTCATTTGCTCGAGGACCCACATATGAACGATGTTGGCTGAGATACCTAGATCAACAAGCACACATTTAAATATAAAATTATCTATGTTTAGAGAAATTACCGGTGCACTATTCTATGGTATTTTTAGTCCATTCAAATCTTCATTGCTGTATGAAATTGATTCTGAATCTAGAATATCCAGATGTCTCTCTTTCCCATTGATCGATAACTTAGCCTTTCCAATGCTGGAAGAGTTATTCCGCTAATTTGTCCTCCTCCGATTATCATATTGATCACATGTCGAGATGGATTAGGCTAGGCTTTATTGATTTGTGTTTCCTTCCAATAGTTTTCTTTGGCTCTCTCACTTAGAAATTCCTTCAAGTGACCATTCTTGAGTAGTATGGTCACCTCTTCTCGAAGATGCCTAAAATTTAGTATTGTGTCATGCGTTTTGTGAAATTTGCACCATAAGTTTTGTTCCTTGGAATAGGGACTAAACCTTATGGGTATCAAGAAACGATCTTCTTTTATGTTCCTTATGGAAGAGACCAGTTGCATCCGGTTGACACTAAAAACATATTTCGACAACTTCGAAACCTCTTCCATCAAATAAATTGGGCTAAAGGGCCTAATCACCTCCTTTCTCTTGAACCCTCAGTGGCTTCGATCCTTATCATCTGAGGCCTCTCCGTAGGTTGGGAACTCCTATCGTGCCGACGTGAGCTCGACCTTATGTTGGACTTGTATGACTAGAACCTACTTTTAGAGGTTTCGAGTCTAATTCTCATACCTTGTTCATTATATCATGAGATCAATAATAATCATTTTGAATTTTAAGTTTTGACTCATATTTATTGTGTACGTCATCCTAGATTGTGACCTCAAACTCCGTTAAACTTTCCTTAAGCTTCAACGATGCAACCAAACTGTCTGAGGCCTTTCATGAAAGTTTCTGCTACCCAATTGTCCGGAATTGAAGGCAACAATATTCTTTCTTTTTTGGAAACTAATTATAAAATTTTGGAGCAACTTGGACTCACGTTGTTCCATCTTGAAGATGCTTCTCTTCTAGTTTTCACCTTCTTGGCTCCAACATGTGCAATGATAAATTTATTTGCAAGCATAATAAATGAATCAATTGAATTTTTAGGTAATAAAAAAAATACCAATTAAGTGCCCCTTTTGATAGGGTTCTTCAAACTCTTTGACTAGGACCAATTCATTTTCATCTTTAGTCAGATTGTTCCCTTGACTGACATTGTTAATGCCAACATATGCTCATTAGGATCCCTACTTTTGTCATACTTTTAAATGTCCGACATATAAAACCTCTTCGTTATCGGTTTTAGCATTGCGTTGTGTTTGTATGAATGTTGAGCATATCTTTAATAGTCTGACTCTTTTAGGAGTGCAGTTGCCTCTGAAATCTGGTCCAGGTGAGAGTATAGTTCCTTTAATTACTCTTTCAAGCTTATTTTTATTTCTTCCCTAAGATATTCCATTATAGGAAACCTAATCTTTGATTCATTTCTGACATCTGAATCTCTTCTCGGAGGCACTGCCTGTGGTGCCTGTCCACTCATTTTGTCGTCATTGTATGCCATCATGATTAAAGTTATTTGTAGCTTCATTAGTTTTATATCTTTTTCTTCCATGTGCTCCATCATTGACTTGTGTTGAGCGGTCAAAACTTCTAGGGCCTCTTTGATATCGTCAAAGCTAGTTCAATGGTCCGCTTCTTCATGAGTTCTTTCACCCACGCCTCCTCATATGTTCACATTTATCAGATTTATGATTTTAAAATCAACTTATTCCTTGTTTTGATTTGGAACAATATTGAGAGTTGATCTTCCATCGCATTCTTGTTGTTTATTTTGTGTTTGCAATCAATTATTTTTTGCTAAAAAAAAATAATTTGAATAGGTTAGTAAAAATAGAATGAGTAAGCTAAAACAACATCACAATTTTTCAGGCCAAACGGTGAGTGCCAATCCATTTACCAAAAAGTTTATACAATTGAATTTATAATAAGGTCAAGGACACACAATATGTTTTGACTCACAAATTTGATATTTATGAAATCGATTAAAGTTTTGTGAACTGTCACGATCCAAGTCTATACCCTGGATGAGACACAATACATGGAGTCACAAGTAACCCCAAGTCAACCCACGGTCTATAATAATACTGGTAATCTGAGTAAAATCATAGCGGAAACTTTAAATAATGAAATCATTTAAAATACTGATTTAATAAAAAGTTCATACATCTGAAAGAAACAACAATACTGAATTTCTGAAACTCTATCTGAAAGCCATATACTAATGATGAGTTGTTGGGACAAGCCCCCAACTAACTCTAAAATCTAACTGAAAGGAAATTAACTGAAGTAAATAAAATATCGCCGTCGAAAGATGAGGACTCACCAGTGTTGCTGCTAAAATCACCTAAAAAAACAACTAACTGCGCTAAGACTGAGAACCTGCGGATATATCATAAAATAATACAGCATAGGATGTATGTGTTATGCCCCGAAAGCCCAAAGATCAGACCCGGAGTTAAAATGAAGAAAAATTTGAAATTTGTCATCAAGCACAGAACGAGTCGTGGGGAGACTCATGAGATCAACCCATGAGTCGTGATGTGACTCATGGGGAAGTCCAGGGAATGAAATTGAACTTGAGAAGATGAGACCCCACGAGCATGACCATGACTCATGGTCAGGCCCCATGGGTTGTTAGGCCAGTCGTGGGGTGAGTGAGAAGGAAAAAAGAAAGGAGAAGGGTAGTGTACCTGATGGGAGGTCCCCACGAGTCGTGGTCAACCCCCACGATTCGTGGGATGAGTCGTGATCAAGCATGGAATAAATTTTGTTGAGGCCAAGGCAGTGTACATCACGGATGGTGACCACGAGTCATGGTCACCAGGAACTAGTCGTTAAGTTGTCTGCTATGAGCCCTGAAGACTTGAGAAGCAGTGAACCTCACGAGCTAAGCCACGAGTCGTGACTCTTGATGAAGAGTCGTTAGGTCCCTCGTTGGGACCACCTGACAGTTATTTTTAGCGAATTTAGTAAGGGCTATTTCATAATTCCTAAGCTTCTAAGCATAAACTACGTTGTTTTGAGTTATAGATAATGACTTTTAATGGGGTTAAGCTCATTTTAGGCCTTATTTCTTCATGCATGCAAGGTAGAAGACTAAAGAGGGTGATCAATCCTAGCATTCATTAATTTCTCTTCAATTTCCTATTGGGCATTCAAAGAAGTGTAAGAATCACTTACCAATAGGTATGTAGGGTTATGAATGGGTGGTTTCTTTCACACCCATGGCCAATCCCTCTCTAAATCATGAATGATCCATGACTAATCTATGAATTTTCTAATTCTTTACGTTGGTATGATTTAAATACGTTTCTACTATTGAATTATGAAGTCTGAGTGAGTTTTATAATGTTTTCAATTTAAAAACCACATTTATAGCTTTATGAATGAAAAAGCCCATTGATGAGAAGTTCATGAAAGATGAGATTTGTGATGAATGTATGATGATGATGAGATATTAAGATGAAAAGTATGTTTTAAAGCTACTCATGTTTATAATCATTTCTTCGATATGAATTGAGTATTTTCAAGTATGATAAAGCTTTGGGCAATGCCCACATGTTCAAAGTGTGATTTGATGATTTCCCAAATTAAGCTTACTACATGGTTTTAGAGCGAAGGCTCCCACTTATATTTTCATCTTGTGGTATGGTTTGAGTTAAAGCTTCTCTTATGCATGATTTCCTCTTTGAGATGTATTTTATTTATGATATTCTTCAATAGATGATGTTGAGCATCGTTGAATAATGATATAGAGCATATGCATATTTTTAGGAGTAGTGTCTAGCACCGAGCAGACTAAGGGTCGACCACCCTATGCCTCAGAACTATGCGCTAACGTAGGTTTATACATTATTACTTTGAAACCTCCCTTGTGAGCTTCCCTTGCCCAAATTGGCCTTTAGCTTGATATCGATATCATGGTATCATCCCTAGCCCTGGCAAGGCTTTGGACGGCTCTACCCACTTGAGTGTGATAATTGGGACCACGTAAGCTCTATCGTGGTATGTCGGTTAAAGGAAGAGTCTCCCATCGTTCCTCATGATTTCAGTTATGCATGTTCATTACTCATGAGATTTACATATGTAAGCATGTACTAAAGAAGATTTGACTCAATGTTTAGCTTTACTAATAAATATCAGATTTCATCTTTGAGTCAATCGATTATGTTATGATATGTCATGATGATATGTTATGTTATGATGAGATCACGATTTCAAAAAGAATGCATGCCAATCCTACTCTCAGATTCTTAATGTTTATGTTTTACTTTATGCTTTGCCTTTAAATGAATTTACTTACTTTAGCGGTTTTACTTACCTTTCATACTCTGTATATTCCACATACTGTTTCATGATACAGGACCCGACTCTCAGGTTCAGCCCCGCGCATAGTTCAACTTCAGAGTTTGCATCTCTGTGTTGGTGAGTCCTCATCTCCCGAGGATTAGACTACTCAGATTTCCCTATGTATTTTTAGTTTCAGCTTGTTGAGTTAGTTGGGGGTCTTGTCCCAATAACTCTTCATGTCTAGAGGCTTTTCAGACATATGGTTGTATTCACCTTCAGATTGTGTATTCTGATGTTATATTTATGCTTGGACTTATTCTATGAATATATTGTTGATTATTCAATTTCATTGATCAAGTTAGACATATTCTTATGCCATGGGTCGACTTGGGGTCTCTCGGGGCTCCTTGTCCCGTATTGCGTTCCGGGCCTCCATTCGGGTCATGACAAACTTGGTATCAGAGCAATAGGTTTGAAATGTCCTAGGGTGTTCAAAAGCTGTGTTAACTAGAGTCTTTTTCATGGGTGTGAAGCATGCCACACTGATGACGAAGAGGCTACGAGACATTTAGAAAATATTTCCTTCTTTCATGATTTATGTCGTGCGATGAAATGTCTTCCAATCTTTCTAATTCAAGCTATTCGCGATTGCAGAATTATGGCTCCATGAATAATGAATGGTAGAAGGAATGGGAATGGTGAAGGCCACGAGGATGGCAATGGAAATGGGCACCAGCAGGCCCCACCAATTTAGGAGCACCAGGCACCGGAGTTGGTTACCCATGCTGAGTTTCGGGCAGCTATTCAGATGCTTGCGCAGGCCTTGACCACTCAGGTCAATCAACAGGCTGTTGCGCATGTTCTACAAAATGGCAATGTAGCGGTGGCTAGAGTCCGAGACTTCTTGAGAATGAACCCGCCAGAATTTCTCGGGTCATAATTAGATGAGGACCCGCATGAGTTCATAAATGAGATTGTAAAGATCACCCAAGTCATGGGGGTGAATGGAGTTGAGTGCGCAGAGTTGGCCTTGTACCAATTGAAAGGGGTCACGCACATCTGGTTTCGCCAATGGAAGGATAGCAGGGTCGCTGGAGCAGGTCCTGTCACTTGGGAAGAGTTTCATGTTGCATTCTTGGATCGGTTCTTCCCTCGTGAGATGAGGGAGCTGAAGGCAGCTGAGTTCATAAATTTGAAGCAAGGGAGGATGATGGTACAATAGTATACTCTTGAGTTCACTCGCTTGTCGAAGCACGCCCCAGAGTTGGTGGCTGATCAGAGGGCGAGGGTGAGTAGATTCGTCGATGGTGTAGCGGGCTATTTGGATGAGGATTGTAGGACCACTATGATTCACCAGTACATGGACTTTCCTCGAATAGTATTGTACGCCCAATAGATGGAGGCGGCACACCTGAGAGAGAGGGAGACCAAGAGGGCCAGGACCAATGACCATAGATTCTCACAGTCGAGGTCAGGAGGTGGGCACCGACAGCAGACCCATCAGAGATCATCATCCCCAGCATCTTCAGCATTGAGTGTTCCATCCAGACCAAGGCACGATTAGAGGGAGCGAGCATCAAGCTCTAGGGGTTAGAGCAGCAGACCCGAAGATTCTAGTGTTCTAATTTGTCGGAGGTATGGTCGGGGTCACATAGGCCAGTGTCTAGAAGGTATAGGTGCTTGTTTCGGGTGTGGGAAGCCCGAACACATGCTCAGAGATTGCCCAGCAGTGAGGCAGAATGGGGGCGAGGCCCAGCTTCTACTTCTGCAGCCCCTCCCGCATGCTCAAAACATCAGGGGGCATCTACCAGTGCAGGTTGAGGTCAGCGCCAAAACAGATTCTATACCTTAGCATCCCACCAGGAGAAGGAGGTCTCTATGGATATGGTCACTGGTATGTTATGAGTTTTCCATATTGATGTTTACGCTTTGTTAGATCCGGGGGCTACCTTGTCTTTTGTGACACCTTATGTGGACAGTAGTTTCAGAGTCAGTCCCGAAGTCTTGTCAGAACCCTTCTCAGTTTCTACTCCAGTAGGTGACTCAGTTATAGCTAGACGGGTGTATAGAGGTTGCCCAGTCTCAGTTCTTCAGAAGGTCACCTCAGCATATTTGACAGAGTTAGCCACGACCAATTTTGATGTTATTCTCGCATGGATTGTCTATTTGCATGCTATGCTTCAGTTAATTGTAGAACCCGGGTAGTAAAGTTCAGATTTTCGGGTGAGCCAGTCTTAGAATGGAAGGGTAGTTAAGTTGTACCTGTAGGTCATTTCATTTTCTATCTTAAGGACAAAAAGATGATTTCTAAAGGTTGTGTGTACCATCTAGTGAGGGTTAAGGATGTTGAATCCGAGACCCCGACTATTCAGTCAGTTCCATTAGTACGTGAGTACCTAGAGGTCTTTCCAGATGATTTACCGGGAATCCCTCCCGAGCGGGAGATCGATTTTGGTATTGACCTTCTTACCGACATGCAGCCTATATCCATTCCTCCCTACATAATGGCTCCAGTTGAGCTAAAGGAGTTAAAGGAACAATTGAAGGACCTGTTATATAAGGATTTCATTAGACCGAGCAAGTCTCTATGGGGTGCACCAGTTCTCTTTGTCTGAAATAAGGATGGTTCTCTACGCATATGTATTGACTATCGACAATTGAACAAGGTCACCATCAAGAATAGGTATCCTTTACCCAGGATCGATGATTTGTTTGACCAGCTTCAGGGTGCCAAGTGTTTCTCAAAGATAGATCTCAGGTCCGGGTATCATCAGC
>JACEIK010002700.1:137116-151879 GCA_018107945.1 Datura stramonium
TATATAAAATCACATGAAAATGTATCAAATAGCTTAGACAACACGACTAATTTAAGCTATAAAGCGTATCACGGGACCTATATTATTTTCCGTGATCAGAGACATTATTTGTATGGGTTCCACGTGGATGTGTTCACGGACCATAAGAGATTACAATATGTGATTACTCAGAAGATCTTAATCTTCGGCAAAGGAGGTGGTTGGAGCTACTCAAGGACTATGATATGAGTATGCTTTACCATCCGGGTAAGGCCAATGTGGTAGTGGACACACTTAGTAGGCTCTCTATAGAGAGTGTATCCCATGTGGATGAGGGAAGAAGGAGTTGGTGAAGGATTTTGCATCGACTCGCAAGGTTGGGAGTTAGGTTGGTTGACTTGACCGATGGTGGTGTTGTTGTACAAAATGGGTCAGAATCGTCCTTGGTGACTGATGTGAAAGCTAGACAAGATGAGGACCCAATTTTGGTAAATTTGAAGGAAGCTGTTCAAAGTCAGAAGGTGGAGGTCTTCTCTCAAGGGGGAGATGGTGTGCTTCGATACCAGGGTCTCCTATGTGTTCTAGATGTTGATGATTTGAGGAGCCGTATGTTGCACGAGGCTCATGGATCTAGGTATTCGATCCACCTAGGTGCCACCAAGATGTATGGGAAATCTATTGGTGGAATGGCATGAAGAAGGATATTGCAGAATTCATAGCCAAGTGTCCAAACTGTCAGCAAGTAAAGGTTGAGCATCAGAGGCCGGAAGGTGTACTTCAGGATATCAGTATTCCTACTTGGAAGTGGGAAGAAATAAATATGGACTTCATCATAGTTTTGTCTTGCACTCGCTGGCAATATGACTCCATTTGGGTTGTGGTAGACAGGCTGACCAAGGTTGCTCATTTCCTACCGGTAAAAACCATGGATTCAGCGGAGGATTATGCCAAACTATATATCCGGGAACTAGTTCGATTACATGGAGTGCCCTTATACATCATTTCAGACAGATGTACTCAATTCACCTCTCAATTTTGGAAGTCATTTCAAAAAGGGATTGGTACTCAGGTTAAGCTCAGCACAGCATTTCACCAGCAAACGGATGGTCAAGCGGAGCGGACAATCCAGACCCTCGACGACATGTTGAGAGAATGCATGATTGACTTCAGAGGTAGCTGGGATGAGCATTTGCCTCTTATCGAGTTTTCACACAATAATAGCTATCATTCCAGTATCCAGATGGCACTGTTCGAGGCTCTCTATGGGAGGAGGTGTAGGTCGCCCATTGGATGGTTTGAGGTTGGCGAAGCAGCGATGATAGGACCAGACTCGGTTCACGAGGCTATGGAGAAGGTTCAATTGATAAGGGACCGGTTGAAAACTTCCCAGAGTCTCCAAAAGTCCTATGCCGACGTGAGAAGGAGAGAATTAGAATTTGAGGTCGACGGTTGGGTATTTCTCTAGGTGTCTCCCATGAAGGGAGTGATAAGGTTCGGAAAGAAGGGGAAGCCTATTCCCTGCTATGTCGGCCCGTACAGGATCATGAGACGTGTTGGCAAGGTGGCCTATGAATTGGAGTTGCCGTAAGAATTAGCTTCTGTGCATCTTGTATTCCATGTGTCGCTCTTGAAGAAGTGTTTGGGTGATCCAACCCTAGTTGTCCCGATGGACAGTGTTGGTGTGAAAGACAGCCTCAATTATGAGGAGGTTTCGGTCAAAATACTGGATTGACAAGTTCGAAGGCTAGGGAATAAGGAAGTAGCTTCAGTTAAAGTTTTATGGAGGAATTAGCAGGTTAAGGGAGCTACATGGGAAGTTGAAGCGTATATGATGGCTAGATACCCACATTTATTCTCTACTGGCTCCGTTCCATCTTGAGGTATCAGTTTTGACCTAAAACTCTATTTAGTTTTCAAATTCAGTTCATGTGCTCAAGTTTATTTTATGTATATGGTTTTGTGCATGGTTTGTGAAATTAGTTCATCTATGTAGTTTGAATCTGGGATAGTCATACCGTTAGTTTTTTCAGTTTAAATGCTCAATATTTGAATATAATAATTGCATTTCTCTGCTTTTTTGTATGTTTTCAAACATTCGAGGATAAATGTTCCCAAGGGAGAGATATTGTTATGCCCCGGAAGCCTAACGATCAGACCTGGGAGTTGAAACGGAGAAAAAATTAAAATTTGGCATCAGGCATAGAATAAGTCATGGGGACACTCATGAGATCAACCCACAAGTCGTGATGTGACTCGTGGGGAATGCCAGGGAATGAAATTGAACTTGAGAAGATGAGACCCCATGAGCATGACCATGACTCGTGGTCAGGCCCAAAGAGTCGTTAGGCCAGTCGTGGGGTGGGTAAGAAGGAAAAGAGAAAGGAGAAGGGCAGTGTACCTGACGGGAGGTCCCCACGAGTCGTGGTAAACCCCCACGATTTGTGGGGTGAGTTGTGATCAAGCATGGAATAAATTTTGTCGAGGCCAAGGCAGTGTACATCACGAATAGTGACCACGAGTCGTGGTCACCAGGAACTAGTCGTTATGTTATCCGTTATGAGCCCTGAAGACTTGAGAAGCAGTGAACCTCACGAGCTAAGCCACGAGTCGTGACCATTGACGATGATTCGTTAGGTCCCTTATTGGGACCACCTGACAGTTATTTTCAGCGAATTTAGTAAGGGCTATTTCATAATGCCTAAGCTTCTAAGGCCTAAACTACATCGTTTTGAGTTATGAATAGTGACTTTTAAAGGGGTTAAGTTCATTTTAGGCCTTATTTCTTCATGCATGCAAGGTAGAAGAATAGAGAAGGTGATCAAGCCTAGCATTCATTAATTTCTCTTCAATTTCCTATTGTCCATTCAAAGAAGTATAAGAATCAGCTACCAACAGGTATGTAGGGTTATGAATGGATGGTTTCTTTCACACCCATGGCAAATCCCTCTCTAAATCATGAACGATCCATGACTAATCTATGGGGTTTTAATCAAATGCATGAATTTCCTAATTCTTTACATGGGTATAATTTAAATACGTTTCTACTATTGAATTATGAAGTGTGGGCGAGTTTTTTAATGTTTTCAATTTAAAAACCATGTTTCTAGCTTTATGAATGAAATAGCCCATTGATGAGAAGTTCATGAATGAGATTTGTGATGAATGTATGATGATGATGAGATATTAAGATGAAAAGTATATTTTCAAGCTACCCATGTTTATAATCATATCTTCGATATGAATTGAGTATTTTCAAGTATGATAAAGCTTTGGGCAATGCCACATGTTCAAAGTATGATTTGATGATTTTCCGAATTAAGCTTACCGCATGGTTTTAGAGCGAAGGCTCCCACTTATATTTTTATCTTGTGGTTTGGTTTAGGTTAATGCTTCTCTTATGTATGATTTCCGCTTTGAGATGTATTTGATTTATGAGCTTCGTCAATAAATGATGTTGAGCTTTGTTGAATAACAATGTAGAGAATATGCATGTTTTTGGGAGTAGTGTCTAGCACCGAGAAGGCTAAGGGTCGATCACCCTATGCTTCAGAACTAGGTTTATACATTATAACTTTGAGACCTCCCTTGTGAGCTTCCCTTGCCCGAATGGTCCTTCAGCTTGATATCGATATCATGGTATCGTCCCTAGCCCTGGCAAGGCTTTGGACAATTCTACCCACTTTAGTGTGATAGTTGGGGCCACGTAAGCTCTATCGTGGTATGTCTGTTAAAAGACGAGTCTCCAATTGTTCCTCATGATTTCAGTTATGCATATTCATTACTCATGAGATTTAAATATGTAAGCATGTTCTAAAGCAGGTTTGACTCAATGTTCATCTTTACTTATAAATATCAGATTTCAGCTTTGAGTAAATCGATTATATTATGATATATCATGATGATATATTATGTTATGATGAGATCATGATTTTAGAAAGAATGCATGCTAATCCTGCCCTAAGATTCTTAATGTTTATGTTTTACATTATGCATTTTCTTTAAATGAATTTACTTACTTTAGCGGTTTTACTTACCTTGCATACTCGGTATATTCCACGTACTAACCGCATATTCTATGCTATATCATTTCATGATACAGGACTCGGCTCTCAGGTTCAAGCCAGCTCATAGTTCGACTTCAGATTTAGCATCTCCGTGTTGGTGAGTCCTCATCTCCTGAGGACTAGACTTCTCAAATTTCCCTATGTATTTTTAGTTTAAGCTTGTTGAGTTAGTTGGGGGTCTTGTCCAAACAACTCGTCATGTTTAGAAGCTTTTCAGACATAGGATTATATACAGCTTCAGATTGTATATTCTAATGTTATGTTTAAGCTTGGACTTCCGCTATGAATATGTTGTTGATTATTCAGTTTCATTGATCGAGTTAGATGTATGCTTATGTCATGGGTCGACTTGGGGTCTCTCGGGGCTCCTTGTCCCATGTTGCTATCCGGGCCTCCATTCGGGTCGTGACAGTATGCATCAGTACTTTGAATGTACTGAGTAAGTGGGAGAAAACATAACACAGTGGAATAAATAACTTAGTTATAATGGCATGCAATGACCAACTGAAATACAAAAACTAGATAAACTGAAATATAACTGAAATGGTCAATATGACCCTGTCTGATGGTCTTTGACAATGTCCTGAGTCTGAGATACTAAATATGAACTAACTGTTTTGAACTGATCTGAGTAAACTGAAACTGTTCTGAGCTAAGATGTACTGATACTCAACTGACTAGTGGGAGAGTCTATAACCGACATATAACCACATGAGCTAAACATGGAGTCCGATGTATACACCACATTGCTAGGACCCAATATACCTTGCCAGGGTATAGAGGCATGAACTGGATGATCACATGTATGGGGCCATGTGGCCAATAAGATAACCTATGGTGGCAACGTAGTTCTAGGAACCTGGATGAGATGGAACCCCGGTCCGCTCGGTGCTAAATCCTACTCCCGCTAAATAATCTTAGGCTGACTACTAAGTTGATAGCTCGAAAGTAGGATCCAACACTAAGTCAGGGATACCTATCTGGAAGTACCCTGAGAGTCTTATTGGACAAGATTCTGTAATTGGTATTCGAAGACTGGTCATAGTTGTGTGTCTAGAAGCGTCGTAACCGTGTAAAGAACAAATGTAGCTGAAACTGGGGGTTCTAAAACTGGCCAGAGCTGCTTACCTGGAAGTGTCATAACCGTCTAAAGAACGACTAAAATCTGATTATAAGCCTCATACTGATAATTGGGAGGCACTATTAACACCTCAAGAAATACTGTAGTCAAACTGATAGACTCTGAATTCTTCTAACATCATAACTGAGACTAAACTAGCAGGCAGCTAACCAAGCATTTTTCCAATAATAACAACATGGGAGTTTCAACACTGATAGAGTCAAGCATCCACAATAACTAAACAATCACGCAAGACCCATACTCTGAACTTGTCAAATTATGGCTAAAGTCATATTACCGAAAGGAATCAACAATATGCTCACAAATTTGGGGATACATAGCAGCAAACGAGATAAACAATGTTCCACATAAAACAAATTCAGAGTTTAGCTAAGAAACTTCTCAAATTTGAAACCATAGGGCTATAATTGATAGAGAATTTAGGAAGGGTTTTGGGGATACAAGGGAAGAACAATCCCCTTGTTGAATTCCCACATACCTGGCTAAAAATTCTCTGGAGAAGGGAGCTTGAATTGCTGCAACTGATGAGGAACCCTAGTCCTTGCTTGAGAGCTCTTGAGAGAAGACTTACATTAATTTTCTGAAAATCTAAGTGGGAATGAGGGGAAAACTGTTTAGCCCCTCTAAATCCCCTTAAACTAACTCAAAACAACGTAGTTTATAGAATAGGAGATTAGAAAATTACGGAAAGACCCTTAATAAACTGACAGAGAAAACTGATTGCCAGTCCCCACGAGGAACTCAACGGGTCGTGCCCAGTGACCACGACTCGTGGTCACAACCGTCAAGTGCACTGCCAACTTCTCTCTGTTGGTCACCATGAGGGACACCACGACTCGTGGTGTACCCAATGGCTCGTGGTGACCCACTCATCGACTACACTGCCAATTTCTCAACTTCCCAAACCACTCTGGACCATGGTTCACCTAACGGGTCATGGCATAGACCACGACTCGTGGTGTCTAGTCGTTAGGTACATTGCCCATTTTCCCCAGTATTCAATCAATTCTTGACCACAGATCAAATCACGACTCATGGTGTTGACCACGACTTGTGGTCACACCCGTGGCCACCCCTTTTTTTCAAAAATTTTCTACCAAGTCCGGACCCTTCCCCACGAGTCACTTCACAACTCGTAGCCTACCCTACGGGTCACAAGACGACTCATCCTGTGATCTGGTGCAAAAAATCCTATTTTCTCCATTTCCACTCCTGGGTCTGGTCTTAGTGTTTACGGGGAATTACAATATCTCCCCCTTGGGAACATTCATCCTCGAATGTTGAAAAACACACAGAAGAGAATTTAAATTATTATACTCAAATCCTAATCATGAAAGCTAAAAACTAACAGAATGACTACTTTCGAACGGAGCTACATGGTTGAACTGAATTCACTAATCATACATACAATCATTGACATAAAAGAAACTAGGACACATGAACTGGACATGTAACTATAGAGTTTTTGGGAGAAAATTGATACCTTAAACTGAAACTGAGCCGGTAGAGAATAAATGTGGGTATCTAGCCATCATATCAGCTTTGGCTTCCCACATAGCTCCCTCAACCTGCTGATTCCTCTACAAGACTTTGACTGAAGCTACTTCTTCGTTCCTCAGGTTACGAACCTGACGGTCAAGGATCTGAACTGGGACCTCTTCGTAAGAAAGACTATCTTTCACTCCCACACTGTCTAGTGGCACAACTGAAGTTGGATCACTAATGCACTTCTTCAATAGTGACACATGGAATACTGGGTGCATAAATGCCAATTCTAAAGGTAATTCCAGCTCATAGGCTACCTTGCCAATTCACTTCAGAATTCTGTAGGGTCCCACATATCTCGGACTGAGTTTTCCTTTCTTCCCAAACCTCATCATCCCCTTCATGGGCGAAATTTTCAGATAAATCCAATCGTCCACTGCAAATTCTAACTCTCTTCTCCTCACATCAGCATAGGATTTCTGTCGGCTTTACGCTGTTTTCAACCTCTCCTTGATAAGTTGCACCTTCTGCATAGCTTCATGAACTGAGTCTGGCCCTATCAGGGTAGCTTCACCAACCTCAAACTTCCCTATATGAGACCTGCACCTCCTACCATATAATGCCTCAAATGGGGCCATCTGGATACTGGAGTGGTAGTTGTTGTTGTACACAAACTCAATGAGAGGAAAGTGGTCATCCCAACTTCCCTTGAAATTGATCACGCACGCCCTCAACATATCTTCTAGGGTCTGAATAGTCCACTCAGTTTTTCCATCTGTCTGCAGGTGAAAAGTTGTGTTGAGCTTGACCTGGTACCAAGTCCCTTCTTAAAGAACATCCAGAAGTGAGAGGTGAATTGGGTACCTCTGTCTGAGATAATGGACAAGGGCACCCAGTGAAGTCTGACCAACTCTTAGATATAAAGCCTAACATAGTCCTCAGCTGAGTCTGTAGTTTTAACTGGGAGGAAGTGTGTTGACTTAGTCATTCGGTCTACTATTACCCAGATTGAGTCATGCTGCCGACGAGTCCGAGGTAGACCTGTAATAAAATCCATATTTACTTCTTCCCACTTCCATGTGGGTATGATGATATCTTGAGTCATACCACCCGGTCTTTGATGTTCTACTTTGACTTGCTGGCAGTTCAGGCACTTAGCTACAAATTTTGCGATGTCTTTATTCATGCCATTCCACAAGAAAATATCCCGCAAATCACGGTACATCATAGCAGCACCTAGTGGATGGAATATCTTGAACTGTGTGCTTCAGCTAGTATCTGCTGTCTCAACTCACCCACATCCGGTACGCACAATCTACCCTGGTAACGGAGTACACCATCTCCCCCTTGGGAGAAAGCCTCCACTTCTTTTCTGAGAACCGCCTCCTTCAGTTTAAGCAGTATTGGATCTTCATCCTGCCTTGACTTAATTTCAACTACCAACGAGGAATCCGATCCTCTCTGCACCACTACTCCACCTTGAGATGTATCAACCAACTATATACCCAACTGAGCTAATCTGTGGATATCCTTTGCCAGCTCTTTTTTGCTCTCTTCAACATGAGCCACGCTCCCCATAGACACTCTACTTAGGGCATCAACCACCACATTAGCTTTGCCCGGGTGATACAGAATGCTCATATCATAGTCTTTCAGTAGCTCCAACCACCTTCTCTGACGAAGATTTAGGTCTTTCTGACTGAACACATACTGAAGGCTCTTGTGATTGGTGAAAACATCTACGTGAGTCCCGTAAAGGTAGTGCATAAATATTTTCAACGCAAACACCACTGCTGCCAACTCTAGGTCATGAGTCAGATAATTCTTTTCATGAACTTTAAGTTGTATGGAGGCGTAGGCTATCACCTTTCCCCTCTGCATCAAAACACAATCGAGTCCAACTCTAGAAGCGTCGCAATACACTACAAACCCATTTGATCCTTCCGACAAGGTCAATACTAGAGCGGTAGTGAGTTGGGTTTTTAACTCCTGGAAACTCTTCTCATACACATCTGACCACAGAAATTTCACCTTTTTCTGAGTCAACTTAGTTAGAAGAGATGCAATAGAGGAAAAACCTTCCACAAAACATCGGTAATAACTGGCTAGACCCAAGAAACTCTTGATTTCGGTTGGGGAAGTAGGTCTTGGCCAGTCTTTCACCGCTGCTATCTTTTGAGGATCTACCTAAATACCCTCACCCGAGACCACGTGACTAAGGAAGGTCACAGACTTCAACCAGAATTTGCATTTGCTGAATTTAGCGAACAACTGGCGGTCTCTGAGCGTCTATAGCACTATCCTCAGATGGTTTGCATGTTCCTCCTCATTTCTAGAGTATACCAGAATGTCATCAATGAACACGATGATGAACATGTCTAAATACTGCTTGAAGACTCTATTCATCAGGTCCATGAAGGATGCGGGGGATTACTTAGTCTGAAGGACATAACCACAAATTTTTAATGACCATATCGAGTTCTGAAAGCTATTTTCAGTATGTCATATTCTCTGACTCTCAGCTAATGATACATTGACCTGAGTTCTATCTTGGAGAAACAACTGGCTCCCTAAAGCTTATCGAACATGTCGTCAATCCTAGATAGGGGATACCTGCTCTTGACTGTGACCTTGTTCACTGACGGTAATCGATACACATTCTGAGGGTATCATCTTTCTTTCGCACAAATAATACTAGAGCACCCCATGGAGAGTGTTGGGCCTGATGAAACCTTTATCAAGAAGGTCTTTTAACTGCTCCTTTAACTCCTTAAGCTTTGTAGCCATTCTGTAAGGAGGGATGGAGATGGGATGAGTGTATGGAAGAAGGTCTATGCCGAAGTCTATTTCCCGCTCAGGAGGGACTCGAGGAGATCTTCGGGAAACACGTCAGGGAACAAACTAACAACTGGAACTGACTGGATAGTTGGGGTATCCGAGATAGAATCTTTGACCTGAACTAGATGATAAATACACCCCTTAGAAATAAAATTTTTGGCCTTAAGGTAGGAAATAAACCGACCTTTAGGTGCTGAGCTACTGCCCGTCCATTCTAAAACTGGCTCATTAGGGAACTGAAATCTGACGACTCTAGTTCTGCAGTCAACTGAGGCATAACCGGAGTGTAACCAATCCATGCCAAGAATGAGGTCAAATTCAATCATGTCTAACTCTACAAGTCAGTTGGAATGACCTTATTCAATATTGATACTGCGTAGTTTCTATACTCCCGGCTGGCTCTAACTAACTCGCCAACTGGGATGGAGACTGAAAATGGTTCTGAGAGGACTTTTGGACTGGTGTCGAACTGGACTGCTACATAGAGAGTCACGAACGAATGTGTGGCTCTTGGATCTAGTAGGGCATACACGTCTAAATAAAAAAGGCATAACATACCTGTGACCACGTCAGGTGAGCTCTCCTGATCCTGACGAGAGGACAAAGCATAAAAATGATTTTAGCACTGGCCGTCATCTGTACCTGAGGTGTTGGCCTGCTGAGCTGATCGGCCTACTGGAGCTGCTGAAGTGGTGGATTGTGATCCCCCCTTCCTGCTGACGAGCATTCTTTGAGCTGATGACCAAGCTGTCCACACCCAAAACAACCCTCTCGGCCTTAAAGACACTCTCCTGGATGGTTCTTTCCACACTTAGGGCAAGCTAGGTAGCTATAGCGGTTGCTACCGCTATGACTCAAGGACTGTAAGCCAGATGCTCCACCTCTCCGATCCTTGCGAGATCAGAAAGTAGGGGAACTGGCTAAAGTAGGGGCTGGAGCCCTCTGCTGTTGCTACTGCTGTGAGCGGCTACTACCGCTAGATCTCTAGTGGCCATAATCTGACTGGTTGGTTCTTGCCCGCTTGTTCTCCTGCTCTAAATATTTTAATTTCTCTGCCTCAATTTGCTGAGCATGGACTATGAGGCTGGAGAGATCGATGTCCTTAATGATCATTGCAGTCCTACACTCCTTAAGGACCAAATTTGAAACTCCATTCACAAACTTCGGCATGCAAGCCCTGGCTCGGCTACCATCTCTGGAGCATACTTAGATAACTGTGTGAACTCCAGTGCATATTCTTCTACTGTCATGTTGCCCTGCTTCAGGTTCATAAATTTTGACACCTTAGCCTCCCTAAGCTCCCGAGGGAAGAATTTGTCTAGGAAGGCTGTAGTGAACTCCTTCCATTCCAACGGTCCTGTTCCCGCTGGTCTCCCCTCCTTCCACTGTCCGTACATGATCTGGGCTACCCCTTTCAGCTGGTAGGCAGCCAAGTTGGCACTCTCTGAGGAACTAAAACCCATGATTCGGTGGACTTTCTAATCTCATCCATGAACTCCTGTGGGTCCTCTCCCACCTTACATCCGTGAAAAATGAAGGGTTCATCCGAGTGAAGTCCCAAACTCGGGTAGCTGCTACGGACCTCATTGTTGTTGATCGGAACCACCTGTTGGTTCACCTGATTAGTAAGTGTCTGTGCGAGCAGTTGGATAGCCGCCCTGAACTCTTCAGTGGACACCGAGTCGTCCTGAGGGGCTGCTGGAGCTAATGGGGCAGGTCGGAGAGCGTTATCGGCCCTTCTTCCATTACCATATCGCGGAGGCATGATTCACTAAAACAAAACAAAGAACGAGTTAGGAGAGAGATTCTGAGATTGAATTTCAACGCATGATGAAGAGTATGAACAAAAGGGAGTTTTCATTATAACATCTCATAGCCTCCCCATTATAAGTGTGGTGCGATACACACCCATGAAAGGGACTCTACTCGACGCGGCTTTCAGACACCTTAGGATACTCTAAACCTAGTGTTCTGATACCAAGTTTGTCACGACCCGAGTCTATACCCTGGATAATACATGGTACTTGGAGTCACAAGTAACCCCAAGTCAATCCATTGTCTATCGTAACACTGGTAATCTGAGTAAAATCATAGCAGAAGATTTAAATAATGAAATCATTTAAAAATATTGATTTAATAAAAAGTTCATAAATCTGAAAGAAACAACAATACTGAATGTCTGAGACTCTTTCTGAAAGCCATCTACTAATGATGAGTTGTTATGATAAGCCCCCCAACTAACTCTAAAATATAACTGAAAGGAAATTAACTAAAGTAAGTAAAATATCGTCTTCGAAAGAGGAGGACTCACCACTGTTGCTGCTAAAATCACCTGAAGAAATCTACTAACGACGTTGAGACTAAGAACCTGCAGCTGTATCATAAAATAATACAGCATAGGAAGTATGCGTCAGTACTTTGAATGTACTGAATAAGTGGGATAAAACATAACACAATGGAATAAATAACTGAACTATAATGACATGCAATGACCAACTGAAATACAAAAACTGGATAAATTAAAATATAACTGAAATGGTCAATATGACCCTGTCTGATGGTCATAGACAACGCCTTGAGTCTGAGATACTGAATCTGAACTAACTGTTCTAAACCAATCTGAGTAAACTGAAACTCTTTTGAGCTGAGCTGGACTGATACTGAACTGACTAGTGGGAGAATCTATAACCAACATATAACTACGTAAGCTAAACGTGGAGTTCGATGTATACACCCCATTAGTAGGACTCAATATACCTTGCCAGGGTATATAGGCATAAACTAAGTGATCACAAGTCTAGGGCTATGAGGCCAATAAGATAACCTATGATGGCAATGTAGTTCTGGGAAACTGGGTAGGTTGGAACCCCGGTCCGCTCCGTGCTAAGTCCTACTCCTACTAGATAATCTTAGGCTGACTATTAAGCTGATAGCTTAAAACTGGGTTCCAAGACTAAGTCATGGATACCTATCTGGAAGAACCCTGAGAGTCTTATCGGACCAGATTCTGTAACTTGTGTTCTAAGACTGGTCAGAGTTGCTTGTCTAGAAGCGTCGTAACCGTCTAAAGAAAAACTGTAGCTGAAACTAGGGGTTCTAAGACTGGCCAAAGCTGCTTATCTGGAAGTTTCATGACCGTCTAAAGAACCATTAAAATCTGATTATGAGTCTAATACTGATAACTGGGAGGCAACACTAACACCTCAAGAAATACTACAGTCAAACTGATAGACTCTAAATTCTTCTAACATCATAACTGAGACTAAACTAGCATGCGGCTAACCAAACATTTTCCAATAATAACAACATGAGAGTTTCAAAACTGATAGAGTCAAGCATCCATAATAACTAAACAATCATGCAAGACTCGTACTCTAAACTTGTCAAATTATGGCTAAAGTCATATTACCGAAAGGAATCAACAATATGCTCACAAATTCGAGGATACATAGCAGAAAACGAGATAAACAATGTTCCACATAAAACAAATTGAGAGTTTGGCTAAGAAACTTCTCAAATTTGAAACCACAAGGCTATAACTGACAGAGAATTTAAGAAGGGTTTTTGGGACACAAGGGAAGAACAATCCCCATGTTGAATTTTCATATACCTGGCTAAAAATTCTCTGGAGAAGGGAGCTTGAATTGCTGCAACTGATGAGGAACCCTAGTCCTTGCTTGAGAGCTATTGAGAGAAGACTTACATTAATTTTTTGAAAATCTAAGTGGGAATGAGGGGAAAACCATTTAGCCCCTCTAAATCCCCTTAAAATAACTTAAAACGATGTAGTTTAGAGTCTGGAAGATTAGGAAATTGCGGAAAGACCCTTAATAAACTTGCAGAGAAAACTGATTGTCAGTCCCCACGAGGGACTCAACGAGTCATGCCTAGTGACCTCGACTCATGGTCACAATCGTCAAATGCACTGCCAACTTCCCTTTGTTGTTCACCACAACTCATGGTGTACCCAATGGCTCATGGTGATCCACTCATCAACCACACTGCCATTTTCTCAACTTCCCAAACCACTCTGGACCACGGGTCACCTAATGGGTCATGGCATATACAAGGACTCGTGATGTCTAGTCGTTAGTTACACTGCCCATTTTTCCCATTCTTCAATCAATTCTTGACCACAGATCACATCACAACTCATGGTGTTGACCAGTCACCCCTTTTTTCCAATTTTTTCTTCCATGTCTGGACCTTTCCCCACGAGTCACTTCACGACTCGTGGCCTATCCCATATGTCACAGGAAGACTCATTCTGTGATCTGGTGCAGAAAATCTTATTTTCTCCATTTCAACTCCCAGGTCTGGTCTTAGGGTTTCTGGGGCATTACACGAACGTGATTATGGGGAGAGAAATAATAGATAAAACATTCAAAACTAATAAGATTCATAGAAAAGAGTTTTAATGTGAAGCTTTCGGAATCTATTTGTAGCCTCCGAATCTAGGCAATCCAGAACATTTGCTCTTAGCACACCTCCGTTAAGTAAAAAAGAAAGCAAGAAAGAATTTATGAAGTAACAAGTATATTGTATTCAATCTTTTCCAGCTTATACCTTACAAATGAATAGTGTCACTATTTATAGGTATTAGATAGAATACAATGACCAATAGAATTTCTCCATATAGGACCTATAGTACATCATCCAATGAAAATATTTTATTCGTACACTGTCGTCACATGTGCAAGTTGTTGTCCCATTGTGATTGGTGGGATCTTTATATGATATTTCCTATGTGTTACTGTCCCTTTCATTTCATCTTCGAAGCCCGAATCGTGACGTTGGACCCATAATCAGCGTCTTTTCTTAATGGTCTCACCCAACTTATTCATGCACAAAGCCTTCATTGTCTAGATATAGCCTTTGGAACCTCATTTACTCTTTTCTTTGGTAAGCTAGACATCTCCTCATCATCGACACCTAAACTCCACATGGAATCATATGACTTATGTCATATGTTCGATACAGCTTTTCCCCTTACAAAGATATCACCAACGCAATTGAGCTGAAACCTTGTTCTTAGGGTCTTTTATATCCTCTTAACTCTTTCAATGCCCAAATTTATACATTTGTTTGCAATTGCTTTTTTCTTTTATATAAATTTTCATTATTCTTTTGATGAACAAAAGCTTTTGGAAACTGACAATTTTATTTCCTTTAGGTGACTAGAGACATCTAGGGTAATATTTTTCACTTTGTCCACCTGTACCCTTTCAATATTAAATTTGAAAAAAAAATACATAA
>JACEIK010002701.1:0-11319 GCA_018107945.1 Datura stramonium
AACAATTGAAATAAAATATACCCTAAAGATGTAGAGTGAACAATTCAGATGGCTAGTTATTATATAAATTTATTCATTAAAGTCATTTATATTTATTTTGAGTCAATAAAATTACCGTAGACATTAAAATTTTATAGAATTCAACGAGATAAGTTATACTTGATTTAAAACAGGACTCAATAAGATGAGTTTTACCAGATTTAAAACAGGACTCTACAAGATGAGCTTTACCGGATTTAAAACAGGACTCTACAAGACGAGTTCTATCCATCTTCAAACTGTAAGATCAGTTACGATTTCTTGGAGCCTACTTTACACTAAACCCTAGCTCACGCCTATAAAAAGTGATACATATTCACTTTTAGAGGCATCTCAGATATCCCATAAATTTCATAAATCCAGGGTATTCATAAAGAGATCAATATCTCAGATATCCCATAAATTTTGGGTATTCACAATGAGATCAAGACATCAAATATTGTCTTTCAAAGATGCTGGTTGACATATTTGGTGATCAAATATATCATGACAAGGTCCATTGTCATTCCCCGAGCTTACACCCTAGACAGAACACGGTACTTGGAGTCACAAGTAACCCCAAGTCAACCCCTGGTCTATCATACACTAGCATTCTGAGTAGCATGAAAATATATACAGCAGAAGTTTAAGGCAAAAATATAAATACTTGAAAGAAATAAGCTGGTTCATAATATTTGAACATAGTAGAATAAAGCTACAAGTCTGAAAAATCAATTTGCGTCTGAAATCCACTATGACTGATGAGTTGCTGGGACAAGCTCCCCAACTAACTCCAAATCTAAATAAAAAGGAAAGAAAGTATAACTGAAGCAATAAATCTCCGTCCTCGAAGAATGAGGACTCACCAACAAGAACAGCTGAAGTCTGCGGTGAGTGATCAACTAGTGAGGCTGAGACTGAGCTCCTGCAGATATATCATAAAATGATACAGCATAAAAATATGCATCAGTACTTTAAATATACTGAGTAAGTGAGAGAAACATAACACAATGGAATAAATAAAAAGAAAATGTTGAACTGGAAGGACATGCAATGACCAGCTAAAGCTACTGAACTGAATAAACGAAATACTGAGATGGTCTAAAGGACCCTGTCTGATGGTCAAAGCATGTTCTAAATCTAGAATACTGATCTGAACTGGACTGAAACTGGACTCAACTGACTAGTAGGAGAGTCTATAACTGACATATAACCACGTGAGCTAGACGTGGAGTCCGATGTATCCACTCTATCGGTGGGACCCAATATACCTTGCCAGGGTATAAAGGCATGAACTGGATGATCACAAGAGTCTGGGGCCATGAGACCAATAATAACTGTAACCTATGGTGACAACGTAGTTCTGAGAACTTGGGTGCGCTGGAACCCCGGTCCGCTCGATGCTAAGTCCTACTCCCACCGGATAGTCCTAGACTAAATACTAAGCAGATAGCTCAAAATTGGGGTCCAAGACTAGTCAGGAATACATGTCTGAAGGCACCCTGAGAGTCTTATCAGACCAGATTCTGAAACTGGGTTCTAAGACTGGTTAGAGCTGCTTATCTAGAAGCGTCGTAACCGTCTAAAGAACTAACTAAAATCTAAAACTGGGGTTCAGCTAGTCAGAACTGTTTATCTAAAATGTCATGACCGCCTAATGGACTAATAAAACTAAATTCTAAATCTGATTTTGATAACTGGGATGTACTCCTGACACCTCGGGAATTTCTGTAGTCAAACTGATCAGCTGACATTTTTTGACTGACACTGAGAATTCTAGCATTCTTACTAAAACTGAACTAACAATAGTGTAATTTCGTTTCAATGCTCCTAACAATATGGGAGTCCACAACACTAATAGATACAAGCAAAATTTTGATATTCAAGTACTAATGCAAATTTCAAGACTTTCTAATTCAAGAAATAAGGCTAAATTTTACTTCACAAGATTAACATCATTTTAGTCATAAACTAGTGGAAAATATCTATAACTAACATGAAATAACATTCCATATGAATTAGATGAAGACTGGTTAATAATCTCTCAACATTAGATAATTTCAGGGCTAGAACTGATAGAAAAAAATGGGGAGGAATCTGGGGAAACAAGGAAAGAATTATTCCCTTGTTGAATTCCCACATACCTGGTGAAGAAGCTCGAAGAATTTTATTGAGAAACTGAGGAGAAAAAGTTTCCCTAGCTTTTGCTCTGAAAAGTTCTAAGAGAAGTTCTACGATAAATTCTTAGAGTCTGGATGGGGAGAATGAGGAAAGAAACCGTTTAACTCCTCTAATAAGCCTGAAAATATATTTAAAGTGATGTAGTTTAGAGTCTAGGAGGATAGAAAATTACTAAAAGACCCTTGAAAACTCGCAGGGGAAAATTGATCGTTAGTCCTCACGGATGACCTAACAGGTCGTGATCAGTGATCATGACTCGTGGTCACACTCGTGAGGTTCACTGCCTGAAACCCACTGTTAGGTCATCACGAGGGACCTAGCGAGTCGTGGTTAGTGACCACGACTCGTGGTCACCTCTCGTGGACTACATTGCCTCAAAAACCCTGGAGTCCCCATTGGTGACACCACGACTCGTGTTGTCCTAAACGAGTCGTGGTGAAGACCCATTGGGTACATTACCTAACATTTCTCGATCTTAAATTATTCTTGACCATGGGTCATATCACGACTCGTGGGAGTTGACCACGACTCATGGTCACACCCATGGTCACCCATACTCCAAATTTCCAAATAAGCTCCCAGTCCTCACCACGAATCACTTAATGACTTGTGGTCACTCCCCATGGGTCACAAAATGACTCGTTCTATAACCTGATGTAAAATTTTCAGTTTTCTCTATTTTGAGTCCCGGGTCTAGTCTTTGAGTTTTCGGGGCATTACAATATCTTCCCCTTGGGAACATTCGTCCTCGAATATTGGAAAACACTTAAGAAAACAAAGAATGACAATCTTTATACACAAATATTGATCATGAAAGCTAAAACTAGCGGAATGACTACCTCTGAACTGGGTCACAAGTCTGAACTGAATTCACTAGTCATGCACATATTCATATACATGAAAGAAATTGAAACATATGAATTAAAAGCAGGTTTTGGAAGGAAATTGATACCTTAAACTGATATTGAGTCAGAAGGAAATAAATGAGGGTATCTAGCCATCGTATCCTCTTCGGCTTCCCACGTAGCTCCCCCGACCTGCTAATTTCTCCATAAGACCTTTACTGAAGCTACTTCCTTGTTCCTCAGCGTACGAACTTGACGGTCAAGGATCTCAACTGGGATCTCCTCGTATGAGAGACTATCTTTCACTCCCATACTTTCCAATGGCACAATTGAGGTTGGATCACCGATGTACTTCTTCAATAGTGACACATGGAATACTGGGTGCCCAGATGCCAATTCTGAAGGTAATTCCAGCTCATAAGCTACCCTACCAATCGTCTCAAAATTCTGTAGTGTCCCACATATCTCGGACTAAGCTTTCCTTTTTTCCCCAAATCTCATCATCCCTTTCATGGGTGAAAATTTTCAGATAAACCCAGTCATCCACAACAAACTCCAATTCTCTTCTCCTCACATCAGCATAAAATTTCTGACGACTCTGAGTTGTTTTCAATTGTTCCCTGATGAGCTGTACCTTAGGCATAACTTCGTGAACCGAGTCTGGCCCGATTAGAGTAGCTTCACCAAATTCAAACCACCCAATAGGAGATCTGCATCTCCTACCATACAATGCTTCAAACAGGGCCATCTGGATACTGGAGTGGTAGCTGTTGTTGTACGCAAGCTCGATAAGAGGTAAGTGGTCATCCCAACTGCCCTTGAAATCGATTGCGCACACTCTCAACATATCTTCTAGGGTCAGAATAGTACGCTCCTCTTGCCCATATGTCTGTGGGTGAAAAGTTGTGCTGAGCTTGACCTGGGTACCAAATCCCTTCTAAAAAGACTTTCAGAAATGCCAGGTGAACTGGGTACCTCTATCTTAAATAATGGATAATGGTAAAATGTGTTGACTTAGTCATTCGGTCTACTACTACCCAGATAGAATCATGTCGCCGACGAGTTTGAGGTAGACCCGTAATAAAGTCCATATTCACTTCTTCCTACTTTCATGTGGGTATGCTGATATCCTGGGTCATACCTCCCGGTCTCTGGTTCTCTACCTTGACTTGCTGGCAGTTCAGGCACTTAGCTACGAATTCAATAATGTTTCTTTTCATGTTGTTTCACCAGTAAATATCCCGTAAATCACGGTACATTTTAGTAGCACCAGTGTGGATGGAGTATCTCGAGCTGTGAGTTTCAGCCAATATCTGTTGTCTCAAGTCACCGATGTCCGATACACACTATTTTCCCTAGTAATGGAGCACACCATCTCTCCCTTTGGAGAAAGCCTCAACCTCTTTCCTGAGAACCGCTTCCTTAAGTTTAAGTAAAATGAGATCTTCATCCTGTTTGGACTTAACTTCAACAACCAAAGAGGAATCTAACCCGCTTTGCATCACCACTCCACCCTCAGCTGAGTCAACCAACTGCACCCCTAACCGAGATAGTCTGTGAACATCCTTCGCCAACTCCTTTTTTCCTTCCTCAATATGAGCCATGCTACCCATAGACAAACTGCTTAGGGAATCAGCTACCATATTGGCTTTTCCCGGGTAATATAGCACGCTCATGTCATAGCACGCTCATGTCATAATCCTTCAGAAGCTCTAACCATATTCTCTAATGAATATTTAGGTCCTTTTGACTGAATACATATTGGAGGATCTTATGATCATTGAAAATATCCACCTGAGCCCCGTACAAATAGTGTCTCCATATTTTCAATGCATACACCACCGTTGCCTGCTCCAAGTCCTGAGTTGGATAATTCTTCTCATGAACTTTGAGTTGTTTGGAGGCGTAGGCTATCACCTTGCCCCACTGCATCATAACGCAACCGAGTCCAACTCTGAAAGCATCGCAATATACTACAAATCCATATGATCCTTCCGGCTAGGTCAACACAAGAGCGGTAGTGAGTCGAGTTTTTAACTCCTAAAAACTTTTTTCACATGTATCTGACCACTGGAATTTCACCTTATTCTGAGTCAGCTTAGTCAGAGGAGATGCTATAGAAGAAAAGCCTTCCACAAAGCGTCGGTAATAACCGGACAAACCTAAGAAACTTCTGATTTCAGTTGGGGAGGTAGGTCTAAGCCAGTCTTTCACTGCTGCTATCTTTTGAGGATCAAACTATATACCCTCACCTGATACAACATGAACCAGGAAAATCACAGACTTCAACTAGAATTCGCACTTGTTGAACTTGGCGAACAACTGGCGGTCTCTGAGTGTCTGAAGCACTATCCTCAGGTGATTAGCATGCTCTTCCTCATTTCTGGAGTATACCAGAATGTCGTCGATAAATACAATAATGAACATATCCAGATACTTCTTGAAGACTCTGTTCATCAGGTCTATAAAGGCTGCAGGGGCATTAGTTAGTCCGAAGGACATAACCACAAACTCGTAGTGACCATACCGAGTCTCGAAAGATGTTTTCGGTATGTTACACTCTCTGACTCTTAGCTGGTGATACCCCGACCTGAGATCTATTTTGGAGAAACAGTTGGCTCCCTGAAGTTAGTTGAACAGGTCGTCAATTCTTGGTAGGGGATACCTATTCTTGACTGTGACCTTGTTCAACTGACGGTAATCGATGCACATTCTGAGGGTACCGTTTTTCTTTTGCATGAAAAGCATTGGAGCACCCTAGGGAGAGATGTTGGATCTGATAAAACTCTTATCAAGAAGATCTTTTAACTGCTCCTTCAATTCCTTAAGTTCATCTGGATCCATTCTATAAGGAGGGATGGAGATGGGCTGAGTATCTAGAATAAGGTCTATATCGAAATCGATTTTTTGTTCAGGAGGAACTCCGGGAAGATCTTCGGGGAACATATCTGGAAATTCGTTGACAACAGGGACTGACCGGATAGTTGGGGTCTCAGAGCCGGAATCCTTGACCCGAACTAGATGGTAAATACATCCCTTAAATATAATCTTCCTGGCCTTAAGGTAAGAAATAAACCTACCCTTAGGTGTTGAACTACTGCCCGTCCATTCTAGAGCTGGCTCATTAGGGAACTAAAACCTGATGACCCTAGTTTTTCAGTCGACTGAGGCATAACTGGAGTGTAACCAATCCATTCCAAGAATGAGGTCAAAGTCGACCATGTCTAACTCTACAAGGTCAGCTAGAATGACTTTATTGAAGATTGAGATTGGGCAGTTTCTACACACCCGGCTAGCTCTAACTAACTTGCCAACTGGGTGGAGACTGAAAATGATTCTGAAAGGACCTTTGGACTGATATCGAATGGAATTTCTATGTAGGAAGTCATGAATGATAGTGTGGCCCCCGGATCAAGTAGGGAATATACATCTAGGTGAAAAAGATGTAACATCTTGTGACTACATCTGGTGAGTTTTCCTGATCCCGACGAGATGATACTATATAAAAATGATTTTGGCATTGACCGCCCTCCGTATCTGATATGTTAGCCTACTGGAGCTGCTGAGGCAGTGGATTATGACCTTCCCCATCCTGTTGACGGGTATTCCTTAAGCCGATGACCAAGCTGTCCACAACTAAAATAGCCTTCTCGACCCTGAAGACACTCACTTGGGTGGTTCTTGCGCACTTGGGGCAAGATGGATACCTGTTACCGACACTGTAACTCTTGGACTGAGAGCCAGATGCTCCACCCCTCCGATCCTGGCGGGACCAAAAGGTAGGGTCGTTGGTTGAGCTGGGTATTGGAGCCCTCTACTGCTGCTGCTGTAGGCAGCTGCTACCGCCAGACCTCTAGTGGCCATAATCTGATTGGCCAGTACTTTCCCTCTTGTTCTTTTGCTCCATGTCCCTAAGTTTTTTGGCCTCAATTTGCTGGGCATAGACAATCAGGCTAGAGAGGTCAATATCCTTTATCAGCATCGCTGTCCTGAACTCTTTGAGGACCAGGTTCGACACCCCATTTACAAATTTCAACATGCGAGTCCTTGGATCGGCCACCATCTCTGGAGTGTATTTGGACACCTGATGAACTCCAGAACGTACTCTTCTACTGTCTGATTTCCCTGCCTCAAATTCATGAACTCCGCTACCTTTGCCCCCTGAGCTCCTGAGGAAAGAATCTGTCGAGGAAGGCTGTACTGAACTCCTCCCATTCCATCAATACTGCTTCCATTGGCCTCCCCTCCTTCCATTATTCATACCAGACCTGGGCTACTCCTTTCAGCTAGTAGGAAGCCAAGTTGGCAATCTCTGAGGGACTGACACCCATAATTCAGGTGATCTTTTTAATTTCGTCCACAAATCCTTGTGGTTCCACTTCCACCTTAGATCCATGAAAATCCGGAGGGTTCATCTGGGTGAAGTCTCGCACTCGAGCAACTGCTTCGGAACCGTTGTTGCTGATTAGAATCACCTGTTAGTTCACCTGCTTGGTAACAGTTTGAGCGAGCAGCTGAATGGCCGCCCTGAATTTTTTGGTAGACACCGAGTCGTCCTGAGGGGTTGCCGGGGCTGGTTGGTGAGAATTACCGGCCCTTCTTCCGTTATCACGTCGCGAAGGCATGATTCACAGAAATGAGATAGAGCACGAGTTAGGAGAATGATTTTTTTGGAACTGAAATTTCAATGCACGATAAGGATATAAAATAAAGGCAATTTTTCCTAATAACATCTCGTAGCCTCCCCGTCATAAGTGTGGCGCGCTTCACACTCATGAAAAGGACTATACTCGATACAGTTTTCAGACATCCGAGGATACTTTGAACCTAGTGCTTTGATACCAAGTTTGTCACGCCCTAAGCTTACACCCTGGACAGAACACGGTACTTGGAGTCACAAGTAACCTCAAGTCAACCCCTGGTCTATCATACACTAGAATTCTGAGTAGCATGATAATATATACAGTGGAAGTATAAGGAAAAAATATAAATACTTGAAAGAAATAAGTTGGTTCATAATATTTGAACATAGTAGAATAAAGCCAGAAGTCCGAAAAACCAATCTGCGTATGAAAGCCACTATGACTGATGAGTTCCTGGGACAAGCCCCCCAGCTAACTCCAAATCTAAATAAAAAGGAAAGAAAGTATAACTGAAGCAATAAATCTCCGTCCTTGAAGAATGAGGACTCACTAACTAGAACAGGTGAAGTCTACGGTAAGTGATCGGCTAGTGAGGCTGAGACTGAGCTCCTACAGATATATCATAAAATGATACAACATAATAGTATGCGTCAGTACTTTCAATGTACTGAGTAAGTGAGAGACACATAACACAATGGAATATATAAAAAGAAAATGCTAAACTGGAAGGACATGCAATAACCAGCTAAAACTACTGAACTGAATAACTGAAATACTGAGATGGTCTAAAAGACCCTATATGATGGTCAAAGCATGTTCTAAATCTGGAATACAGATCTGAACTGGACTGAAACTGGATTCAACTGACTAGTGGGAGAGTCTATAACCGACATATAACCACGTGAGCTAGACATGGAGTCCGATGTATACACCCTATCGGTAGGACCCAATATACATGTCTAGGGTATAAAGGCATGAAGTGGATGATCACAAGAGTCTAGGGCCATGAGGCCAATAATAACTGTAACCTACGGCAACAACGTAGTTCTGGGAACCTAGGTGCGCTGGAACCCCGGTCCGCTTGGTACTAAGTCCTACACCCACTGGATAGTCCTAGACTGAATACTAAGCTGATAGCTCGAAACTGGGGTCCAAGACTAGTCAGGGATACATGTCTGAAGGCACCCTGAGAGTCTTATAGGACCAGATTCTGAAACTGGATTCTAAGATTGGTCAGAGCTGCTTATCTAGAAGCATCATAACCGTCTAAAGAACAAAGTAAAATATGAAGCTGGGGTCCTAAGGCTAGTCAGAGTTGTTTATCTAAAATTTCATGACCGCCTGGTGGACCAATAAAACTGAATTATGAATCTGATTTTGATAACTGGGAGGTACTCTTGACACCTCGGGAATTTCTTTAGTCAAACTGATCAGTTGGCATTTTCTGACTGACACTGAGAATTCTAGCATTCTTACTAAACCTAAACGGACAATAGTCTAATTTCGTTTTAATGCTCCTAACAACATGGGAGTCCACAACACTGATAGATACAAGCAAAATTTTGATATTCAAGCACTAATGCAAATTTCAAGACTTTCTAATTCAAGAAATAGGGCTAAATTTCACTTCATAAGATTTAACATCATTTCAGTCACAAACTGGTGGAAAATATCTATAACTAACATGAAATAACATTCCATATTAATTAGACGAAGACTGGTTCAGAATCTCTTAACATTTGATAATTTCAGGGCTAGAACTGATAGAGAAAAGTGGGGAGGAATCTGGGGACACAAGGGAAGAATTATTCCCTTGTTGAATTCCCACATACCTGGTGAAGAAGACCGAAGAATTTCCTTGAGAAATTGAGGAGAAAAGGTTGCCCTAGCTCTTGCTCTGAAAAGTTTTGGGAGAAGTTCTACGATGAATTCTGAGAGTCTGGATGGGGAGAATGAGGAAAGAAACCGTTTAACCCCTCTAATAAGTCTGAAAATATGCTTAAAACAATGTAGTATAGAGTCTAGGAGGGTAAGAAATACTGAAAGAACCTTGAAAACTCGCAGGAAAAAACTGATCTTCAGTCCTCATGGGTGACCTAACGGGTCGTGATCAGTGACCACGACTCGTGGTCACACTTGTGAGGTTCACTGCCTGAAACCCACTGTAGGTCATCATGAGGCACCTAACAGTCGTGGTCATCACGAGGCACTTAACGACTCATGGTCACTCCCAACAGGTCATAGAACGACTCGTTCTGTGACCTGGTGCAAAATTTTCAATTTTCTCTGTTTGAGTCCCGGGTCTAGTCTTTGAGTTTACAGTGCATTACATCCATACCATCCTACGTTCGAGAAATACGCTACTAACAACCCTCGAATCACAGAGAACATTTGGAGAGAAGAATCAAGGGAGGAAAAGAATTGTACTAAAAAATGTTCATCAATAAAATATCTGTTTTCTCATATTTTATTTGTGATTGTAATTTATTTTCTATCACTTTAAAATTTATTGCAAGCAAATTGGCATGCCCAATGAGACCAAATCTTCCCTTCATCTCTTCTCTCACAAGTCAAATTTTCCAAATCTGGAGCAACAAATCAAATCTGCCGAGCAACAAAACCGCAAATATGGAAGCTCCATTTTTATGGGTACTTCAAGTCTCGTCTTTTAGTTTCGGCAACTCTACACTCCGACAAGCCTTGAAGTGAGGGCATTTGTAGACATCAAAATTTTATAGGATTCTACAAGATGAGTTGTACTCGATTTAAAACAGGACAACAAGATGAGCTTTACCGGATTTAAAACAGGATTCTACAGGATGAACTTTATCGGATTTAAAACAGGACTCTACAAGATGAGTTCTATCTATCTTCAAACTTTAAGATCAGTTAGGGGTTCTTGGAGACTAATTTACACTAAAATCTAGCTCACGCCTATAAAAAGGGATACATATTCCCTTTTAGAGGCATCTCAGATATCCTATAACTTTCATAAATTCAGGGTATTCATAAGGAGATCAATATCTCATATATCCCATAAATCTTGGATATTCACAATGAGATCAAGATATCAAATATTATTTTTCAAAATTGCTGCCTGACATTCTTGGTGATCAAATATATCACAAGGAGGTCCATATCATCCTACATTCGAGAAATACGCTACTAACAATCCTTGAATATCATGGAGAACATTCAGAGAGAAAGATCAAGGGAGAAACAGAATTGTACTCACAAATGTTCATCAATAAAATATCTGTTTCCTCATATTTTATTTATGTCTGTAATGTATTTTTTAATCACTTTAAAATTTGTTGCAAATAATTACTCAAGTCAAATTAATTTTTACACGAATTATAACGTGAAGGGCGGGGGTATATATAATCATCCCATTAACTTTTTTTTTTTTTGGCTATATAACAACTGTGGAAAACCTAATCCAAATTAAATGGCTCTGTTAATATAAAATTAGAGTGATCGTCTAAGTTATTCCCTCAAAAGATGTACTAGGAACTTTCCAAGATCGAATGTCTTTCTCGCTAAATTTAACTTTGCATTTCATTTTGTAAGTTGAAATTAATATGAAATAAGTATTTGAGTATATAATTTCATTCCATAATTTAAAATCATGT
>JACEIK010002701.1:22762-39858 GCA_018107945.1 Datura stramonium
TTTCTTTTTTTTGGCTGCTTCTTCTTTCTTTTTCTGCTACAATTTTTTTTCTTTTTTTTCTTTTATAATTTTTATAATCAATTCCGTAGATATTATGTTACACATAAAATTACTTGACTGATTCTAAGAGTTTTTTTTCTCTAGAAAACTGCTCTCTCCGTACAACTGCCCGTTAATATTTTAACGGTAACTTTCGAGCGACCGCCGCCGCCATCAGGGAGCATAGCTCCGTTGGACGGAGATCCCGTGGCACCATCTATCAAAGACTCGCAAAATTCAAACACTGAAATACATCCACAAAAGAAATCATACGCTACCACCATATTAACTCCGGCTACTACATCAGCGAAAATGATGAAATTTTTTAGAGAATCTGTAATTGCTAAGCAGAGCACGCACAGTGGTGTTCCTGCAATAATTTTCAAGGCCAAGGACTACTATGGGGTAACGACGAAAGAATGCAAACTCACCATGTAGGTAAGTTCTTGAAACCCAGGCCCTAAATCAACAAAATTAGGTCTTCTTCAAGGAGCTTTTCCCCATCAAAGGTTCTTCTAAAATTGGTGTCTACAATAACTTCAATGTGTTTCTTGATTTCACTAATGAGGATGACTTCAACACAGTTTGGTTTCATAGAGTGATAGAAATTGAGGGATCGCAAATGTGGCTTCAAAAGTGGTCACCAGACTTTAAGCCGGAAGAGGATTTTCCTATTGCCCCTATATGCGTTCTTCTTCCAAAAATACCCTTCCATATGCATAATTGGCAATATGCTAGACAAATAGTGAGCAGCATTGGTACTCCTCTTGGACTGGATACAGCCACTAAGGGAAGAACTAAGCCCAGCCTAGCCAAGGTGCGTGTGGAGGTGAACCTGCTAAAAAAACTTCCAGAGAAAGTTTGGGTAGGAATGGAGGAGGAAGAATCCCCGCTGAAAGGATATTATCAAAAAGTTGGGTATGAATGTATACCGAAATATTGCAAGCATTGTAGAAAGTTAGGACACAAAATGAACTGCAGGGTACTTGAAAGAATAACAGCAAATGAAGAGAAGGAAATAAACAGAAACTCAGACAACAAATAGGTAAGAAATAATAGAGATGGAAACGACAAAGAAACAACAAAAGAGCACAACAATATCAAATCCAATGGAAAGATTAAGGAAAGAAAGAAGGACGATTTGCAACACATTGATGAGGAGGAACCAATGACTAATCAAGTGAACACCAATATGGAGGAAAGGGTGAACAGGAAAAAAAAGAAGAATAAAAAGAAGAGAAAAGCTCCTAAAAAGAAAAGTACAGTTTTATTCAAACCTGCTATGGAGCAAATTGCTAAGAAGAAGATGGAAAGCAGTAACAAAACAGAGGTGGAAAAAAGCACTTCGGAGGTAGAGGAAACTGATCTCAATGCAGAAAAAGAAGGAACCAAGGAGGAAATAAACTATAAAAAAGAGGAAACTCACAGAGAAGTGGCCAACCCTAGCCCTCAAAGAATTAGAGAGAAGAAGAAATAAAAGGAAAAAAGTTGTCAAGAGACTAACTCCCAAGCATCCACCAATAATTATCCTACAACAAAGGAACAAAGAAAAGAACATCACCAAAGCAAAGCCATTCAGATCAATGACACATCCATGTCAAGAAGTGTTCCTTCCAACATCAAAAACCAACCTGCCATCAATCTGGTTGTGGATATCAACTGTGGTGGAATGGAAAAGCACAACAACAATACTTCTAATTTTGGAAATGGTGATATGGGAAAATAAGTGAATGATGAAATTGAAAACATACAGGAGTAGTTCAGGAGACGGAGGAAATGGAGATATGTCAGGGATGCAATGCTAATATTAACGAAAACAATGAGGAACCAGTAGGAAGAAGGGGCAGGAGCGCCCGGAGAAACATGTAGAAAAGGAAAAATAAGAAAAACAGGAAAACCATCTCACCTTCAACTCAAAAGAAGGAACACAGGAAAACACCTACCGCAAATGTTTCCCATGATTAATATTGTATTCTGGAACATTAGGGGGGTGAGGTCCAAAAAATTCATTCACAGATTGAAGCATCTTGTCAATATCAACAATATAGTGTTCATAGCTATTTTTGAACCTTTTGTGAATGTTAACAAGATTGAGGGATACAAAAAATTCTTAGGCTTCCATCATTGTATAGCCAATGCCAATGGCAAAATATGGTGTTTTTGGAAGTATATTGACCATGTGGATATCATGGTAAATGAGGAGCAACATATTACTCTCAACCTGAAAGACACAGTGCACAACAAAAATTTCTTCATCATAACTGTATATGCAAAATGTACTGCTGTGGAAAGACTGGATCTTTGACAAAGCATTGAGAATAATTCCAATTACATTGATGGTGCTTGGTGTATTGGGGGTGACTTCAATGACATCATGGATCAAAGTGAGAAAATAGGAGGAAAACCTCATAGAGCTTATAAGAGCATGGATTTCATCAGCACTATGGAAAACTGTGGATGTACAGACCTAGGCTTTTTGGGTCCAAATTTTACATGGTGCAATAATAGAAGACCAAGCAAAAGAATTTGTAAGAGGTTAGATAGGATCTTTGTCAACGACTAATGGTTCCAGGAATTCTAGCAAAACATAATAAAGCATATTGGGAGAACTGGTTATGATCACAGGCCTCTATTCATGAAGAGTTCTAATGATAAGCACAATGGTATAAAATATTTTCAATTCCTTAACTTCTGGACATATCAGGAAGATTTTTTGGAAGTGGTCTCCGATTGTTGGAATAAGCCTATTAAAGGGAATGCTATGTGGAGACTACAGAGTAAACTGAAAGCCCTGAGTACCACATTCAGCAGATGGTCCAGCAATTGTATTGGTGACATCATTGAACATGTTAAGGAACGGGAGGCTAAGCTTAGTATGCTAGAAGATTCGGATATCAACAAAAATACAGAATATGACAGAACTGAGCTTAACAAAGGTCAAGCTGAATATGTGAGATGACTGGGAATGCAAGAATCTCTTATGAAGCAAAAAGCTAACATAAAATGATTTCAAGAGGGTGATTGCAACAAAAAATACTTTCATAGCATCCTCAGAGAGAGAAGAAGAAGACTTCACATTCACAAAATCAAATATCAAAAAGGCAAATGGATCCAGGGTGATGAAAAGATTACCAAAGCTGCTATCAAATACTTTCAAAGTTTGTTTAACCTTAGGAAGAAGGAAGTGGATAATAGGCTCATGAATTACATCCCAAAGAGTATTACTCCTACAGACAACAAACATTTATCTAGATTCCCTGATGAACAAGAGATTAAAGATGCTGTTTTTGCTATGAGTGAGGACAGTGCTGCTGGGCCCGATGGATACAGTGGAAAATTCTTCCAAGTCTATTGGGAGATTATCAAAGAAGATGTTATGGAGTATGTACTAGAGTTCTTCAGGGGAAAATAACTCACCAAATACTATACTCACACCTGCCTAGCCTTGATTCCCAAAGTGGATAATCCCACTAGTTTCTCGGAATTAAGGCCTATTAGCCTCAGCAACTATACCAACAAAATCATTTCTAAGATTCTCTCTACTAGATTGAACCCTTTACTTCCTAAACTTGTTTCTAACAATCAAAGTGGTTTTATTGAAGAGAGACTAATTACAGAGAATGTAATGTTGGCACAAGAGATAGTATATGGTATCAATACCCCTAACACAGGAGGAAACATTATTATCAAGCTGGATATGACTAATGCATACGACAGAATGTCATGGCCATTCATATATGTTGTGCTAAAGAAATATGGCTTCTCACAGAACTGGATAAATATGATAGAAAGGCTCATCAATAATATTTGGTACTCTATCATCATCTATGGAGCTAGACAAGGATTTTTCACCTCCTCACAGGGACTGAGACAAGGAGACCCCTTATCTCCTTCTCTATTTATTTTGGCAACTGAAGTTCTTTCTAGATCTCTCAATGATTTAATCTCTAATTCTCACTTCATTCTATTTTCCATGAATTGTAGGGGTCCACAAATTACTCATCTTGCATATGCAGATGATATAGTCATTTTCAGCAGTGGAAACAGTAGCTCTGTGAAACTTATCATGAAAAGGATTAGGAAATATGAGAAATCTTCTGGACAACTCATTAATGAGAACAAAAGCTTCTTCTTAACTGATTCGAAGGACAGTGCATACACTATCAACAGGCTCAGGAAATGCATTGGATTCATGGAAAAGAGCTTCCCCTTCAACTACCTAGGATGCCTTATATATTCTGGTAGAAAGAGGATTAGTTTTTTTTGATGAAATGGTTACCAAGGTTATTAAGAGATTAAATGGATGGCATGGCAAGAAGCTCTCACATGGGGGAAGAATGGTATTGATCAAAAGTGTACTACAAGCCCTCCCAACCTACTCCCTGTCAGCTATTTGCCCTCCTAAAACCACTTTGAAACTGCTGGACAAGCACTTTGCAAAGTTCTTTGGGGCAATAAAAATTATAAGAACAAGTACCATTGGAGCTCTTGGAAGAATCTTTGCTACCCCAAAGAAGAAGGAGGTGTAGGGGTTAGAAGCATGGAAAATATCACCAAATCTTTGGCCATTAAAAAGTGGTAGAGGTTTAGGACTGAATCAACTGTGCTAGATGACTTCCTAAAAGCTAAGTAGTGCTCTAGAAGAAATTGTGTTACTAAGAAAAGGAGCAATAAGGACTCTCTTTTGTGGAAACAAATGCTCAGTGTCAGAGAAGAGGTGGAAAGTAGGCTTCTATGGAGGATTAATGAAGGAAACAACAATTTTTAGTGGGATAACCGGAAAGGAAGAGGTCCCTTGGTAAATCTCAGCCCTAATGCCATTAGAAACAACAAGGACAATGTTAGCAAATATATTATAATTGGAGGATGGAATCACAGGAAGATTGAGGAAGAACTCCCTCACACTGTGAGAGATATAATTGTCAAAGTGGACATTGGTAGTAATATCCACAAAGATTATGCCGTATTGATAGATACAACTGACGGAAGATATACCAACAAATTTGCTTGGAATATCATAAGGCAGAAACAAACTCAGACCAATCAAGATCTCAGCAAGATTTGGCATAAAGCCATTCCTTTCAAATTTTCATTCTTAGTCTGGAGGCTATATCTTGGGAAATTACCGTGCAAAGAGGTAGTCTACAGACTCAATAACAACAACAATGGTACTTACACTTACAATTTTTATTATTGCAGGAATCCATCAGAGGACAACATTAAGCACTCCTTCTGTGAAGGAGAGGTGACAAAGAAGTTGTGGAGGACCATTGGGAATCACTCATCAGCATTGCTCAATCAAGAGATTGCTTATTACTTGGTGGAACACCAAGACTCATAATACCATCCACAAGCTAGTCCTACAAGTCTTGCCAATCATTATCTTTTGGAAAATATGGAGATCTTGGTCTGCCTGCAAGTATGGGGAAGCTAAATCATTTAATAAGAACAAAATGGAGCATCAAATATTTTGGAACATCAAAGCCACTTTGAAGATTGCTGCTCCTAAGCTATGTCTCGAAGGAAATTGGAACAACATATGCTCAATCATAGAGAGACTAAAGCCAGTGGTCCTATGGAGACATGTTGTTTGGAATAAGCCTAAGGGGGACATGTTTAAGATCAATACGGATGACAGCTATGAGAAAAATGAAGGAAAAGCTGGCATAGAAGGCATTTCAGGAATTGTAATGGATACATGATCATGGCTTTCTCAATGGCCATCATGTGATAGCAATAACCAAGCAAAGGTAACGGCAGCTAGCTACGGTCTGAAATGGCGTAGTGAAAATGGATGCACTAAGATCCAACTGGAACTAGACTCACTCATCATCGCCAATATGCTCAAGAATGAAGACACCATGAATTTGAAACTTAAACCTACCATATTAGCCTCTATACATACCTTGACAGATATGGATGTGGAAATCTCTCATTGCTATAGACAAGCAAATGGTGTGGCTGATTTTTTGGCTAAGTTAGCATCATCTAGTGGGAGTACAACCTTCTACTTCTCCTATCAGCATCTACCCAAAGATGTGAAGGGGATATACCAACTAGATAGATGTCAACTACCTAGCATAAGGAAAAGATATGATAAATCTATTTTTTTTGTTAGCTAGATCTTCCTTTTATTTGAGTTTATATGGAAGAGGTATGCTTTTCCATCTTTTGTTAAGAGGAATGTATATTACAATCCACGTGCTTGATTTTTTGGAGGTTTTGGTTCATGTCCCCCTTTACAATTGTACACTTTTGTAGATGAAATGAAGGGTCAAGCCAGACCCATAACACTTGGGCAGTGCTTGGTGATGGCTATTTTATATAAAGAAAATGTTACACATAATTTTTTTCAATAAATAAGAAAATTATCTATTGAACACTTATTTTTTTGCTTTTCTTTTGCTTTATACAAGAACACTTATTTTTCTTATTTTCTCTTCTAAATTTTCTTCTCTATCATAACCCATCTCTTCTCTTATATCAATACTCACCCTTTATTTATTTATTGAAATTCAAAAATTAATTTAAAAATAGCAATAGAATTTCATTTTATTTTTATTGTTGTTTGTCTTTTATATATCTTTGTTAGTATTCTTTTTGTTACACCCCATAAGTTTCTAATGTTAGAAGGCTTATTCGTATGTTGGTTAAGAGTCTTAGAGTTCAATACGTAATAGGAAGGGGCTCGGGGGAAGGTCGAATGAGCACAGAGTCAGGACCGCACGGGAGAAGGCTGGACCAGCTGCCCAAAGGGGTAACGTGGCACGGACCCTCCCTGGGGCGTTGGGCTCCGTGGCACGGCCCAAAATTGGCGCGACAGGGTCCGTGCCACGGACCCCTGTCCACCGCCTCAAGTATATATATGATCCATCCTTTGGTTTTATTTCATTTTCAAGCTCAAAAACGACCAAAGAGGATAGAACACGAGAAGTCAAGTTAAATTCCTTTGTTTATGCTGTGAAATGCCACCCGAATTCAAATTAACTTTGGGTATTGAAGTTTAAGGCTACAAGGAGCATTTCTACAGAGTTATTTTCATGAAATTCGCCCAGCGAATGGTAACCCTGCCGAGCTAAAGTTGTTGAAATTGCTCCAAACTAGTGTCAATACGATCACAGGCTTAAATAATACGATTGCAGTTGAGAAGAACAGTTGAATACGAACTGAAACTCGTCAGCTAATTAGTAATCGGCGAACGAGGTATGTTAAGGAAGTTTCCTTCGGCAAGTTAGTTTCTTTAGCATAATAGCTCAGTTTAAATCCCTGTAAAAATACCAGAAGCATGTCTATTATGATCAGTTGTTGTTATTAGCTGAAATCCGTATTTCATGTTAGTTTGGGAAGGATTATGCCTGTATAGCCTTCATGACCGACCCCAGGGTTATTAGCTGTGTCGAGCCCGCCAGGGGAGAGATGACGTCGCTATACGTAGCGGTATGCCGTCCGCCAGGGATGAAGATGGGGTTTCAAGTCCTCATATGCTGTGGTTGGCTTTATACACCCCCATCGAGCCTGGTGCCCAGGGTGCTAATATCAGGAGTCCACTGGACTCAAACACAACTACAGTCAAGGGCCGAGCGGGCCCAGTTGTAGACCCATGGGACCGGTAGGACGGCTATAGTTATTAGTTGATCCAGTGCGAGCTTGATAGGGGTATATAGACTGAAGTGTACTCACCAGGGCTTATGGGGGCTCCAGGTGGGTTATTCTGTGCTGGTTGTACCTTCCGGCTTATGGGAGCCAGGTAAGGTTTTTGTTTGCTTTAGTTATTAATGAATTAGATAATAAGAAGTTCTATTGCTCAGGTATGATCTCTACCCCCTTCATTTCAGTTATTCTCAGTTTTATATCTTTATTTCAGTTATTTATAGTTATCGCCTTACATATTCAGTACATATTGTACTGACGCCCTTTCTGGGGGGCTGCATTACTTGCCTGCAGGTACGGATAGACGAGAAGTAGGTCCCTTGTAGCTTTCAGCCAACATCACCAGAGCAGTTAGCTCCTTTCTTTCGGAGCTTGTAGGTAGAAGGTTTACTTCTTTTTGATTTACAGTGTATGGGTAGGTCGGGGCCCTGTCCCGACCATCATATTACTTCTAGATGCTTGGACATTGTTTCCTTTTCCCTGTGGTTAGCTGTTGTTGGCCGTTCCTATATGTGTTTTAAGTCTACGTGTTGGCCATGTGGGGCCTTGTTTAGCTGACAGATTAGCGGCCTTGTCGGCCATAGTTTAGCTTAGCACCGGTTTTACTTTACAGTCATAACTAGACATCATGGTGGCTGTTACAGGGGTGAATTTTAGCGATTTTTTTCACTCTCACCACTGTCGGCAGTCGCACTCTACACAGCACAACTTCAGCCTTTCCGCACACCTAACAATCGGCACTTAATTATCTCATGTGGCAGAAAGTAAATTGAACACACAATATACGGGACAATTCCCAACCTTTATTAATCTCGTAGATTACAAAGGACTCACTCGACTTTGGGAGGCTACAAGGACACTCAAACTCAAAACTTGCTCTTTGAGTTTTTCTCTMAAAAACGGAATGSTCACTTGTATTTTACAGATTTCTGGATGMCTAAGCCACAACCTGCCTACCTCTATTTMTAGGCTGCTTGCCARCCRKTTGTTACAAAGGATAAGGACGAATCATCCCCATGTTCCAGCATACAAGGCACTAACTAACCACATCCCTAAAATTTCGGGGTCAGTTCCACTTTTCGCGCCGCACCTGCCGCGTGCGTGCGCCTGCCAGGACCGATTCTCCCGCCGCGTCTGTCGCGTGCGTGCGCCTGCCTGCGCCTGCCAGGACCGATTCTCCCGCCGCGTCTGCCACGTGCGTGCGCATGTCAGCGCCCATGTCCGCGCGTATGCCGGCGCCCATGTCAGCGCGCATGCCCGTCTGGTGCGCGAGTCATCACACCGCTTGCACGCATGCCCGGCAGGTGCCATGCGTCTGTCCTTCGCCCTTTGCTTGATCAAGGCCGCCTTGACATCACTCAAGTCTGCCTTGTCTTGACTGAACGCCATGCACATCATCCAGCCACTCGCACTGCTTCCGCATCCCGCACTTGTCATGCCAAGCCAGTGCCTTCTTGGCATAACACTGCCGACATTCGTCGCAGCCAACAATACAAACGCAAACGTGGCACAAGTGCCTTACAACGTGCAGATGACATCCCCATCTGCTTAGGCTAATTTGAATTTCAAAAGCTAAGACAATTACAAGGAATGGAGCCAAAACCGGTTACAAAGGAAACTGCCCACGTCGGCCTGTATGCGCGCCAGCATGTGCGCACGTCCTCAGCCTCGCGCTCGGCAAGATTTGGCGCCAACGGCCTGTCTTGCGCGCCAAATCCTCGGCCACGCCCTGCCGAGTTGCCCAGCCGCACCTGCCTGCCGCTAAGCCACTGCCGACTGCAATCTCCCTTACCCATTCCCTTGCCATCTTCATGCCTTGCCTTGAACATCCATCTAGCCAAGCCTTTCTGCACTTTGCCCGTTCACTTAGCAATACCTCGCCATTGCTCCACATGCTTGATTCAACCCGCACCTAGGCCAAGCAAAGTCAACCATGCCAACCCTTTGCCGCTACCGTGCCATCCTGCCGAGCTCAAAAGTCAGGCCCGTAACAGTGGCCTTTTAGGCCCGCATAGGATTCCCTATTATTGCCTATTTCTGGTTAGCTATTTTCTTTTACAGGTGGCTATAAGGCCTTGTCGGCCAGAGGTTGTATTTACAGCCGAGATATAGCCCGTTGTTTTCTTGATTTGGGAAGTAAGCCTGCACCAGGAGTGCATAAGCCTAGTTAAGTCAGTTTAGATCCTAGTAGGGCACCAGGTGCCAGTCATGCCTCCCAAGGTGGGGCGTGACAAACTTGGTATCAAAGTAGTTCGTATCCCAGGGAGTCTGCAAACCTTGCTAGGTAGAGTGTTGTCTATGGATGTGTTGTGCACCACATTCTATAGGCAGGAGACTGCGAGGCATGATAAGATGGTTACTCTTTCTTCTTATTTCGTCATGCTATCGAGTTGTACAGTTTAGGGTTGAGTCGCTAAGCTTACCATATTCTTTTATCTACAGAAAAATGACAGACCCGTGACACACAACGACTGGTAGGAGATTGGATGTTGCAAAGGGGAAGACACTAGCAGTGCCTCGGTCTGAGTCAGTCCGAACTGAGGGCAATAGGGAGACTTCATCTCGGTCTCCCCAGCACTCTCCCCCATGTTGGGAGCCGCTCGGAGTGGCAAATGTGACGGCACCGCCTCCAGCAATCTCTATACCGGTACCATCGGATAAGGAGGTTAGGAGTGTTGTTGTTATGTTAGCTCAGATGATGGCTGCGCAGCATCAGCTAGTGGCACCCGTGGTTGCAGAGTCTTCAGGAGGACCTGGTAGTTCGAGGGTCTGGGAGTTTCTCACAGTGAGTCCCCCACAGTTCACAGGGACGGATCGAGCGGAGGACCCTAAGGATGTCTTGGATCAGATGCAGCAGATTTTCAGGGTGATGCATGCTACATTGGCAGAGTCGGTTGAGTTAGCGGTATTCCGGCTACGGGACATCGTAGTAATGTGGTACGAGAGTTGGGATAGGTCCCGAGAGAGAGGTGCTTCCCCTCCGACTTGGCCTAGCTTTTCAGAAGTTTTTCTGGATCACTACCTACCACGGGAAATTCGACAGGCCCAGGTTGATCAATTTCTATATTTAGAGCAGGGGTCAATGAGTGTCCGGGAGTACGCTATGAGGTTCGACTCCTTGGCCCGATATGCACCGACTTTTGTAGATACCATGTCGGCTAGGGTGCACCGGTTTATTATGGGGCTGAATTCAAAATATGTGGAGACCTGTATCATGGCCACTCTGCGAGAGGACATGGATATTGTCCGCGTTCAGGCTTTTACTCAGAATATTGAAGGGTTCAGACAGTGGCAACGGGAAATAAAATGGGTAAATTAGGAGCAACGCCGTTGGGCCAGATCTAGTGACATGCAGGCGGAGTCCCAGGGTGGACCCAGGCCACGATTTTCAGACAGACCACCCAGACCCCCACCCCCACAACAGCAGCAGGGGAGTGGATCTAGTCGTCGGGGGTGGTCAGGACCCTGCGGGAGTCCACGATCAACAGGTTCACAACAGCAAAGAGGAGTGGAGTAGAGTAGATTCACCGTGCCGCTTTTCCCTGTTTGCAGTCGACGTCACTCCGGGGCATGCAGGTATAGTTCTACAGCATGTTATACCTGTGGACAGAAGGGTCATCAGATGAGAGATTGTCCAGCCAGGGGTCAGAGTGATCGGGATTGACAGGATAAATCTTCAGTAGGGTCACGTGCCCCAGCATCTCCAGCAGGGCGTAGGCCCTCAGCTCTAGCCGGCAGAGGCTGAGGCAGACCAGGGGCATCTAGCTCAGGTACCGGTCCAGATTACACTTATGCCTTGCCGGGATGACAGGAGTCAAAGTCATCGCCGGATGTGGTGACAGGTATGCTGGACATTTGCTCTCATTCTGTTTACATACTGATAGATCCAGGATCCACTTTGTCTTATGTTACACTGTTAGTGGCTCGTAGGTTCGATATCACGCCGGAATTACTTCGGTGACCTTTTTCAGTGTTTACACCCGTCGGTGATTCCATCATAGCTAAGAGGGTCTACCGAGGGTGCACAGTAGAAGTTGTTGGTCATCAGACTTTAGCAGACTTGATAGAACTAGAAATGATTGATTTTGATACAATTATGGGTATGGATTGGCTGGCACCATGCTATGCCAATATTGAATGTTGGACTAAGATTATCCGATTCCACTTTCTAGGGAAGGTTGTACAGGAGTGGAAAGGTAGTGCAGCCATGCCAAAAGATAGATTTATTTCCTATCTTCGGGCGAGAAAGTTGATAGCAAAAAGATGTATTTATCACATTGTCGGGGTTCGGGATATTCAAGAAGAATTTTCGACTCTTCAGACCATTCCAGTTGTTAATGAATTTCCAGATGTATTCCCAGATGACCTTCCTGGTATTCCCTCAGAATGGGAGATCGATTTTGTAATTGATCTACTACCAGGTACTCAGCCCATATCTATTCCTCCGTACCGAATGGCTCTTGCTGAGCTCAGAGAGTTGAAGGAACAATTGAAAGATCTATTAGATAAGGGCTTCATCAGGCCAAGTACTTCACTGTGGAGCGCGCCAATCCTATTTGTGAGAAAGAAGGATGGCTCCCTCCGTATGTGTATAGACTACCGACAATTGAATAAAGTTACTATCAAGAATAAGTACCCGCTTCCTAGAATAGACGACTTGTTTGACCAGTTGCAGGGGCAAAGTATTTTTCAAAAATTGACTTAAGGTCAGGGTATCATCAGGTTAGGGTTCATGAGAGGGATATTCCAAAAACCTCTTTCAAGACCAGGTATGGCCACTTCAAATTTTTAGTCATGTCCTTCGGGTTGATGAATGCTCCAGCAGTGTTCATGGATCTGATGAACAACATCTTTAGACCGTATCTGGACCTGTTTGTGATAGTATTTATTGATGATATTCTGGTATACTCCCGCTCAGAGGCAAATCACCGGGATCACCTACGAATAGTGCTCCAAATTCTCAGGAATCGCCAGTTATATGGGAAGTTTTCTAAATGTGAATTTTGGCTGAATTTAGTGGCCTTTTTGGGCCACATTGTGTTAGATGCTGGTATACCGGTAGATTCGCAAAAGATTAAGGCTGTTAAAACATGGCATATACCTACCACTCTGATCGAGGTATGTAGTTTCCTAGGGTTAGTGGGTATTACAGGAGGTTCTTGGAAGGATTTTTTACCTTAGCAGCGTCTTTGACCAAGTTAACTCAGAAAACTGCTAAATTTCACTGGACTGAAGCATGTGAGCAGAGTTTTCAGGAATTGAAAAACAGATTGACATCGACACCAGTATTATCCTTGCCGGAAGGATCAGAGGGTTATGCAGTATACTGCAATGCTTCAGGCATCGGGTTAAGATGTGTTCTGCTGCAACATGATAAAGTAATTGCTTACGCCTCCAGGCAGTTGAGGAAACATGAGAAGAACTACCCAACTCATGATCTGGAGTTGGCCGCGGTAATTCATGCCTTGAAAATATGGAGGCACTATCTGTATGGCGTTCATGTAGATATTTTCAATGATCATGAGAGTCTGCAGTACATTTTCACACAGAAAGAGTTGAATCTACGGCAGCGTCACTGGTTAGAGCTGTTGAAAGACTATGATGTGAATATTTTGTACCATCCGGGGAGAGCCAATGTTGTAGCAGATGCCTTCAGCCGTAAATTCATGGGGAGTTTAGTACACCTGAAGCCAGAACAACGGGAACTGACCTGAGAATTGCATCAGTTAGCCAGTTTAGCTGTTCGTATAGTAGATTCAGGAGACAGTGGAGCAGTAATTCAGAATACGGCAGTATCATCATTAGTTGTGGAAGTGAAAGAACGGCAGTACGAAGACCCTAACCTGGTTCAGCTCAGAGATAAGGTTCAGCTAGGGGAAGTAACAGATTTCAAGTTAACTGAAGACGAAATTTTGAGATATAGGGACCACCTCTATGTTTCGGACACGGCAGGACTTCACCAGCAAATTATGGATGAGGTGCATTACTCCCGTTACTCTCTTCATCCGGGTTCGACAAAGATGTACCATGATATGAAAGAAAATTACTGGTGACCAGGAATGAAAAAGGAGATAGCAGAATTTGTAGCTCAATATCCTAATTGCCAGCAGGTGAAAGCCGAACATCAGAAACTCGGCGGACTAACACAGGAGATAAGATTGCCTATGTGGAAGTGGATGCAATTAATATGGATTTTGTAACAGGGTTACCTTGTACCGGGCGTAAATTCGATTCCATCTGGGTGATTGTTGACAGGTTGATGAAATCAGCTCACTTTCTGCTAATAAGGGCTACTTTTTTAGTTGAAGATTATGCTGAACTGTATATGAGAGAGATAGTATGATTGCATGGTGTTCCATTATCGATTATTTCCTACAGAGGAGCACAGTTTACAGCTAAATTTTGGTAGTCCTTTCAAAGGGGCCAGGGACGCAGGTTAATCTGAGTAGGGCCTTCCACCCTCAGACAGATGGGCAGGCAGAACGTATAATTTAGACGCTCGATGATATGTTGCGGGCATGCGTGCTAGACTTGGGGGACAGTTGGGATGAACACTTATCGCTTATTAAGTTTGCCTATAATAACAATTATCATTCAGCGATTTAGATAGAGCCTTATGAGGCCATATATGGGCGGAGATGTAGGTCCCTAGTTGGTTGGTTCAAGGTTGGAGAATCAAGGTTAATTAGGCCAGACATAATTCATCAGTCAGAAGAGCAAGTGAAGCTTATCAGAGAACGTCTGCTGACAGCTCAGAGCCGCCAGAAATCTTACGCTGATGTACGGCGTAGAAAACTGGAGTTCAATATAGGTGACTGGGTATTTCTGAAAGTCTCGCCGATGAAAGGCGTGATGAGGTTTGGTAAAAAAGGTAAGCTCAGCCCGAGGTTTATTGGGCCGAATCGGATACTCCGGAGAATAGGCCAGGTAGCATACGAGCTAGATTTGCCTTCAGAATTGGAATTCGTTCATCCGGTCTTTCATGTGTCGATGCTATGAAAGTGCATAGGGGATCTGTCCCGAGTTGTGCCAGTTGAGGATGTCCAAGTCACCGAGAAATTAGCCTATGAAGAGGTTCCAGTAGCTATATTAGATCGACAAGTTCGCAGGTTGAGAAAAAAAGATGTCGCTTCAGTTAAAGTATTATGGAGGAACAGGAATAAAGAAGATGACTTGGGAAGCTGAGGACGATATGAGATCCAAGTATCCTCATTGTTCCTGACTTAGCCAGGCCATGCAGTTAAGGTAAATTTACGATTCAGTTTGTTCTGTGATGTATGTTACCTATACTGCTCAGCTAGATACAATATTGTTGAGAAACAGTTGCTATAGTGTTATGTGAAATGTCTGTGTTGGACTTTTCTGCATTTCAGGATTTTCCAAAACAAGTAGTTATAAGAGTTAAAGTTCCTGTAAGCTGAAGTTAACATTCGAGGACGAATGTTCCTAAGGGGGGGAGGATGTTACACCCCATAAGTTTCTAATGTTAGACGGCTTATTCGTACATTGGTTAAGATTTTTATAGTTCAATATGTACGAGGAAGGGGCCCGGGGGAAGGTTGAACGAGCACGGAGTCGAGACCGCGCGGGAGAAGGTCGGACCAGCTGCCAAAGGGGCAACGTGGCACGGACCCTCCCTAGCGCGTTCGGCTCCGTGGTACGACCCAGAATTGGCGCGACAGGGTCCGTTCCACGGACCCCTATCCACCGCCTCAAGTATATATATGATCCATCCTTTGGTTTTATTTCATTTTCAAGCTCATAAACGACCAGAGAGGAGAGAACACGAGAAATCAAGTTAAATTCCTCCGTTTACGCTGCGAAACACTGCCCCAATTCATATTAACTTCGGGTATTGAAGTTTAAGGCTGCAGGGAGCATTTCTATGGAGTTGTCATAAAATTCACCCGACGAATCGTAACCCCGCCGAGCTAAAGTTGTTGGAATTTCTCCAAACTAGTGTCAATACAATCACAGACTTAAATAATACGATTGCAGTTGAGAAGAACTGTTGAATACGAACTGAAACTCGCCAGCTAATCAGCAATCGGCGAACGAGGTATGTTAAGGTAGTTTCTTTCGGCAAGTTAGTTTATTTAGCATGATAGCTCAGTTTAAATCCAGTAAGAATACCAGAAGCATATCTATTATGATCAGTTGTTGTTATTAGTTGAAATTCGTATTCCATGTTAGTTTGGGAAGGATTATGCCTGTATAACCTTCATGACCGACCCCAGGGTTATTAGCTGTGTCGACGCCCGCCAGGGGCAAGATGATGTCGCTCTACGGAGCGGTATGCCGTCCGCCAGGGACGAAGATGGGGTCCCAGGTCCTCATATGCCGTGGTTGGCTCTATACACCCTCATCGAGCCTGGTGCCCGGGGTGCACATATCAGGAGTCCACTGAACTCAGACACAACTACAGTTAGGGGCTAAGCGGGCCCAGTTGCAGACCTAGGGGACCGGTAGGACGACTATAGTTATTAGTTGATCCAGTGCGACCTTGATAGGGGTATATAGACTGAAGTGTACTCAGCAGGGCTTATGGGGGGCTCCAGGTGGGTTATTCTGTGCTGGTTGTACCTTCCGGATTATGGGGGCCAGGTAAGGTTTTTGTTTGCTTTAGTTATTAATGAATTAGATAATAAGAAGTTTTATTACTCAGGTTGATCTCTACCCCCTTCATTTCAGTTATTCTCAGTTCTATCTCTTTATTTCAGTCATTTACAGTTATCACCTTACATATTAAGTACATATTATATTGACGCCCTTTCTGGGGCGCTGCATTACTTGCCTGCAGGTACATATAGACGAGAAGCAGGTCTCTCGTAGCTTTCAGCCAGCATCACCAGAGCAGTTAGCTCCTTTCTTCCGGAGCTTGTAGATAGAAGGTTTACTTCTTTTTGATTGTACAGTGTATGGGTAGGTCGGGGCCCTGTCCTGACCATCATATTACTCCTAAAGGCTTGCAGATTGTTTTCTTTTCCCTGTGGTTAGCTGTTGTTGGCCGTGTGGGGCTTATATGTGTTTTAAGTCTACGTGTTAGTCGTGTGAGACCTTGTTTAGCTGACAGATTAGCGGCCTTGTCGGCCATAGTTTAGCTTAGCAACGGTTTTACTTTACAATCATAACTAGATATCATGGTGGCCTTGTCGGCCACAGGTTGTATTTACAGCCGAGATATAGCCCGTGTTTTTTCTTGATTCGGGAAGTAAGCCTGCACGAGGAGTGCATAGGCCTAGTTAAGTCAGTTCAGATCCTAGTAGGGCACCAGATGCTAGTCATGCCTCTCAAGGTGGGGCATGACACTTTTTCACTCCTTAGATTTATGGAAAAATAAATCAGTGTTGCTTCTTTAATTTCTTGGTCCTTTTATATTTTGATGATTTGAAATAGTATTGCATAAA
>JACEIK010002701.1:152507-188672 GCA_018107945.1 Datura stramonium
GTCTTAGGGCTGCTAGTGAGATTAGGGAGTGTGTTGTAATAGATAAAAAGCTTGTGTCATTTGTGCAAGTTTTACTTTCTTATTTTCAAGAGTTGCTTTCCTGTTTTGTCAACTAGAGTTGGTTGATATTTTGGCTAGAGTTAGCCTTGTAAAAACAGGTTGTTGGGTGGAGTAGATGACACGGAGGTCATTGTGTAAAGTCTTGTAATAGAGGTATTTCAAGTGGGAGATTAAGAGGTTAATCTCTTAGTTTGTACTAGAGTCTGTAAATCTTGTTGCTCAGATCTAGTAGAAGAGAGTTGAAAATCCTACGAGGTAGGTCGTGGTTTTTACCTCACGTGAGCAAGGAGTTTTCCACGTAAATATCGTGTGTAGTCTTTTTATTGCTTATCTGCGTGTGTGTTTGATTCTGTTTCAGTGTGACCTAGTTGAGGGACCAGGTCAGAGTACGGTGGTCGACCCATATAACTCTTCACAAGGTTTCCATAAAAGGTTATTAAAGTAATCTCCTTTCTTTGCTAAAATTCTTTGTCAGTATGGCGGTGCAGTGAACCTAGTCTACTTTGTAGGTGAACTGGTTCACAGTTCTTTGTCATCTGTCAAAAGCACATCAATTTTCCCTTTTTTGATGATGATAAACATCTTATTCGAGATGAAATCTTTTCCTTTTTAAAGCACCCTATGCAAGAACAAAACAGAATTTCCCTCGTTTTGGCATTATTGGAAAACAAAAAGAACCACTAGAGAAGACAGAGAGATAGTGCGAGATGCATAGACTCATGGTCACTAGTGCCTGATGTTCGAACATAATTCCAAAAACAAAAAAGCAAGCCAATATGAGGATATTAACCATCTGAACAAGCAAGGTAGTAATAACAAAGAAATATTGCATATAATTCTGTAGCACATTAAGCTAAAAAAGCCCAAAATAAAACTAATGACAAACCAACAATACGCAAACATAACAACTAAACGGTATAGAAATGTGGCATATTGATTTTATGTACCTACCTAAATCCATTTTGTGGCATACTTATTGACTTTTTGTGGTGACTTTAGTTGCCCACAGTCGTAGTCGCCAGAAATAATATTTAGTTATGGAAGTCCCTTGCACGACTCCAAAGTCGTCACTAAAAAAATATAGTAGCGACTTTCTGAGTTATTGTGGGAATTTCTATCGCCACAAAAAGTCTAATTTCTTGTAGTGCAACCAACAAAGCAGGGGAAAGGAGCGAAGGGAAATTTCTAGGATTGGGGAGAGGAAGAGGATAATTTGTCAACTATCTGCAAAAACTTGTTAATATATGAGTTGTGAACAATCTTATGATCTATCATTTGTTCCTTTAATTTCACATTTGCATCCTGTGAATGAGTTTGAGTTGGCTTTTGGCAGTATCGGTAGTGAGATCCTCATTGCTAGCATTTGCCTCTTGAGAGATTGAGAAATCTTGAGTAACTAGGCTTTTTCCTTTGAACTAGTTCCCTTGTAGATGCTGCTTGATTGCATTCCATCAGAGTGCCTTTATTAAACAAGTCCTTGGTAGCAAGTCTACCTTTTCCTAACGAAACAACAAAGGCGTCAAACACAATGGTCAGGAGAAAGCCATAAGCTAGGCCATGAGGCTAGGAGCTTAGATCCATCACGAAGACATATGTTTGATCATACAAGTAGGCAATTAATGAGAAGGTCGAGATGCGGGACATCCATCACAGCCAAGTCACGAAGAGGTCTCATACCTTCTCTTTATGCGTGACCCAGAATGCATTTGTTGACAAATTTAAGCAAAGAGTTCGTGAAAGGGTTTATCTCACCCTTACGGAGACATGAGAGCACAACAACCTTGACCCTTCCTTGAGTAAACTTAGTAGTCAATTGACAATCATCATCATATTCCACGAGCAAATCATCCAAACCGGATGGAACTTGAAATTTGGCCAAGCCTCGCCTTATCAAAGACAATAGGCATCTCATTCATAGATGTACATACATTTTCCCCATCAATCACTTGCATATTGGTATAGGAATTCAACAACTTCATTTTTATAATGGACTATAGAGGTGTCGAAAGAGGAGAAACCAACCTAAAGTTTCACTTTAACTACCAAATTAATCATGCAAGGCAATCCTCTATGAGCGAGCCAACTATTCATCCGCAAGAACCTTTTAGGAGCCAAGAAATACCTTTCCTTGCCAGAAGTTAGGATCATTGAAACATTTTTATTTATTTTGTGAGAGGAGAGGCGCTTAGGTGGGGCGGGAGCGTGGGAGTGCGGGAAAGAATCGCACGCACAAGAGTGAACTAGATCCTCCTCGAGAACTTTTAGTCACATCAAATCAACTTATTGGGAACTGGAGTCCTCCTCATCCCGCAGAACTTACTCTTGATCTCATGATAATGTTTGTTGGTAGCAACTTTGATGTTAGGAATATTCTTATACCCATTTGTGTACTTTTGCTCATCTTTTATCATGTTTTGAAGATGATTATCCTTATAGAAATATATGATTTATGAATGTGCATGTTTAAATGAGTTAACAAATATTTTAGATGATTTTAGCGAGTAATATATGTAAAAAGACTCAAAAATGGTCAATTGTGAAGAAAGAAGAATTCAAGGAATATTTGACTGGTGGGAATAGTTGGAGTAGCGCACCAGCCATTGAACCTTCAGAGAAAATTGTGCTTATGTTGGTTCTATGGCGGCGTAGCGCGAATCTAACTATAAAAAGAATTTTTATCAACTTTCTTAGCAAATTGAGTGGAGTGGCAGAACAGAGAGGTTTCGGACTTGAAAAATTTCTTTGCCCCGGTGCATTGGTAGAGTGGCGCGCCAAGTCCCGAAGTGCAAAATTTTGAATAACACCTTGGTGAGATAAGAGAAGTGGTGCGTCGGATGCCCAGCTTGAGAGAATTCAGCAAGTTTGGCAAAAATTTGGTGTAGTGCGCCGGGGCTTTGTCAGGATAATTTTTCAGTCTAAAAGCTAAATTACTTAAAGGCAAAAGAATCATTTTGTTAACGTGCTTATAAATACTTGTCTAGGACATTTTGTTAGGAATCTTTCATCCCAGTTGATCATTGTGCATGATCCTTTAGGGGAGAGACAAAAATTCATTTTCTTCTTAGGTTTCTTCTTTACTTTTATCTTTGTTAATGCGGTAGTTCTTTGGTTTGCACTTGAGCATGAGTGGCTAAACTCTTGTTGACTTGATGGTTGTAGTTGAATATTTATTTATGCTAGACTTTTAATTCTTCTTTTCAAGATTGTTTATGCTTACTTGATTTCATGCTTATTCATTAATCACCTTATGAATACTATCTGTTGGCTCCTTAGTTTAACTCTAGAGAGGAACTAATGAGGTTAAAAGGAAGCTGTAAGAATAGGTTTCAATTATCTTGTTCAACGGTTCAAGAGTTGATTTCTTTGTTAAGGATGAGACTATACCACCGCAACCTTACTCGAGGCCCGAGTCAAAAGTAGCTTCAACCGTCTTCTCTTGTTTCTCCTGCAACCATAGGATATAGTTATTAGATTTCATATGATAGTTTTCGTCTATTCGGGAGAATAGTTGAGGAGAGATAAATTCATAACTTGCAACTAGCAATCTTAGAACAACATTGTTTAAGCGTATTTGAATCTTAAAACTCAATCTGAAAGCATAAGTGCCAAGACCCTAGATTTTACTCATTATTTGAATTACAAACTCTTGAAACTGAATTTAGTTTCTTACTCTAATTTACATTCCAAGTTTAGAACAATAATCTCAAAACCATTTTCCTATTTTACTTGTGTTTTTGAATAGGAAATAAAAGTTCAGAAGCAGCAGTGTCGACAAGTTTACATTTGGTATGATATTGGGACTTCACCGTCCTATATTACTTGACGACCACGTGCCCTTGTATGTGCTTGGTGATATCATAATTGCGTCAGTGAGATCTACTTTTCTTTTTTACTCTGGTATAAGGAGTGCGAGGACCAGGGGTTTTCTTAGAGATATATTTACGGGGATAGCTTGGATGGTCTTTCTTGAGAGCTGCGTAAGCCATTCATCAAGGGTTAACTCGCCGGCAACAACATGCATATCAAAAGGTAGGGGTATTAGAGGTTTGGAGATAAGCGATGTTTATCGGTATGTTGGTTGTCAAAACATCATTAGAAGACGACCAACTGAAGATGAGGGAGTCACCACGGCGGATCGTGCGGAGGAGGGAAGAGTTGTTTCCCCTTGAGTGAAAGTTGAGATTTCATAGGCGGCGAGTGAATAGGAAGGTTTGTAATGAAGTTTAAAGAAGGGTTTCGAGAGGAGAAATAGGAGAGATAAATTTGAAGGAAGAGAGAGGGTTTGATACCTATTTGCTGGCATTAGACTGTAAGTTAGAGAGATGAGAAAAGGAGAAGAGGTTATCGTGAGCATACATCCTGCGTTGTTTGAGTAATTGATGTCGAGGAGGAAGAATGGAGGGTTTAGAGCCGTGAAGATTGAGATATTGGAGCTTATTCTGTGGATAGGGGAGGTTGAGATACCTATTAGCAACAGAGGACAAACCAGGTTGAGTTAGAGACGCCATTGAAAAAGAAGAGGTGATGGGGAAAAGGGAGAAAGGCTGGGTGAAATGGGAGTGCAGAGGCCGGTTGGAAAATCAAGGTGGAAAATAATGACTAGTGAAGGTGGAAAAGGTCGTGTATAAATATGAGACTAATGAGTGTCTGATATGAGATCATGTTTGATACAAAGCGAAATTACAAAGGTACAAAGATCATACAGCGTACCTCAATGTGGCCATGATTCTATGGACTTGATTTCATTTGCTTTATGATAGCAATTTCTTGTGATATTTGTTTTTGATTTTGAAGATTTCATATTTTATGATGATTGGTATTGTTAGGCTTGAGGTTGATGTAACTGCTTAGTATTATTAACTATCTGATTTCATGAGTTGAGGATTCTGCGTGTCTTTTTAATGGTGTCTCTTGTTGCTTGTTTGATTTATATTATATATGTTACATCATTAAATTCTTGACATTTGGATGGCTTATTCGCATGTTGGTTAAGAGATTTTAGATTGCCATACATGCTATAAAAAAGGCCCGGGGGAAAGATCGGACAAGCGCCAGAGTCGGCGCGTCGCAAGGCAAATGCGACAGCAAATCGCATTCCACCGAATCGACTTATAAGTCCCAATTATATATAGCCCAACTTCATTTTTTTTTTTAATTTCCTTATAATTTCCAATAGAAAACGGAGAGTAATCAGAGAGAAGAGATTAAAACAGATACCATACTAATATTACCGTCCGATTACGCCGTAAACGCGGTTCAAACTCAGGTAATCTCGAGATATCGGGTATTTAGCAGCAAGGAGCATTCCTCGGGTTTAGTTTCGTGAAATTCGTAGACGAATCGTCGTGCTACCGAGCCAAGGTAAGTGAAATTGCTCCAAATTAGTGTAAATGTGCTCCTAGCCTTAAAGTGAATATTTCTCATACGGACTTTAGAAATAACAGGTTTTAGATCGTCTTTACGATAAGCCAAAGTTTGGGCTATAAATATATCGAAAAGTGGCGTTTTCTTTCGAATATTGGTGTATTTGGTTCTAATTGACATATATGTGAATGCAGTTGGGAGAAATAGTTTAATGCGGCCGAGAGCCGTCGGGTTAGTCGGATAACCCGAGTTAAGGTATGTAAACCGGTTTACTCGGCAAGTTAGTAATTTAAGCTATTATAATATAGTAAACTCGTAATAGAATTTCCCGGAGTTGAATATTGGGATTTTATGCGAATTCATTAAACTGGTTTACGTTGTTATATCGTATTGATCCGAAGAGATTAGTAAGCGGCGCCAAATGACGAGTTATCATTTCGGACTCGGTATAACGCCCGATATGTGTTTAGCAAGCATGTTTTAGAATAATATGATATATATTGAGAATAAAAGTTAGTAAAGTAAATCGGACGAGATAGTATCTTAGCTACAGTATAGCCACACTGTCGGATGATATCTTAGGCTCTGATCATATGCTCTGATCGAGATAGTATCTTGGCTACGGATTAGCCATGCGGTCGAGATAAAGATCCCGATTCGGTATAAAAAAGCGGTATGAGGAGTGGTATAACACGGAAAGGGGATTGAGAATAAATCGAATACGAGATGGTATTTTTTTTTTCGGTTTAAAAGCATGCTTGCTATATGTGATTATTGATTGTTGAGACTTGATTGTGTCGTGAGGCACCCTTTTGAAAGCGTCCTCCCCGCCCCTTTGGGTTGGTAATTATGTCGCCTTTGAGCGGGTGGGTTTATGTCCCTTTCCAAGGAGTGGCATCCGGGTCCCATTAGGGCGAAGATGGGATGACTTTCCCCATATCGGGCGTCGGCATTTTGATGCAGGTTGCCTGTTGTGCGCATACTGCTGAGAATAGATTTATCTGATTCTGATTCTGAATCTGATACGGAGAGTCCTCCCGGACTCGAGTCTGATTATATGGAGGAGCCATGGCCGGGAGCGGGGGGCGGTAAGAGGTGCTTTAAGTAGTTAGTAGATGAGCGGAGTGACTTATTTTGGTTGGTTTTGACCGGGTAGGGGTATATGGGTGTTTTTGATTGGTTGGCACCATCCGGCTTATAGGGTTGGTATTGGTTCTTGCTATATATATGTATTTATATGTTATATATTAGATAATAGACAGCAGCGAATCGCCACGTCGGCAGTACGCCCCTGCCCTATCACGGTACAGGAAAGTCGATTCGGCTCCGCCGGTTGCTACAGTTCGGTTATTTCTGCTATTCGGAAGTTATTATTTATGTTATTCATATTCGGTTGTATTGATTTACTTTGCATACTTCGAAGTACCAGTGGTGCGCGCCCCATTGAAATGTTTGCATTACTTACTGCGGTACTCATAGACGAGCGATCCCTCGTGATTCAGCTAGCTCGCCAAAAGTCATAAATCTCCCTGTCATTTAGGGCTTGATATTGAGGTGTAGTTCATTTCTTTTATTGTATGGTAGCGGGTAGGTCGGGGCCACAGAAAATATAAGAGCCATTTTACTCCCGTACTCATAGAGGCTTGCGGGTGTATATACCACATCTCTCTCCCGCAATAGTTGGGCAGATTGTGCCGATCGTGTGAGGCCATGCGTTGTTTAGTTGTTTAGCATTTCGGTGTGTTGACGTGTGGGCGCTGTCGATAGTAGTGGTAGCATAGGTCACGTAGATATCGATTATTCTTATGTTGAGTCACGAGATGACTAGACGGCATGGTGGCCTTATCGGTTGTATAGGTTCCCCTTTATAAGTATGTGTGGTTATTTGAAATCATATGCGAGGTGACTATAGGCCAATCGGCTGAGGCTGTATTACAACGTTATATAGCCGTTGTTCCAATCTGAGATAGAGCTAGCCAGGCACCGAGATGTGCTTAGGCTCACCGAGTTAACGATCCCGAGGACCTACTAGGGCACGAGGTGCAGTCACTTGCCACTCCAAAAGGCGGGCGTGACAATATACTCGTTATTATGTAAGGTCGGCCTATGATGCCCCACTAGTATATAGTGTTTGTACTTATGCTACTCTACACTTCTTTTATTGAGTGCAGATTATGATTGAGGACTTCATCTCGATCACACATTTAGAAGCGCAAGCAACGTGATACGAGGGCGTGATTTCTATCAGTGCCGCGGATCCTCTTTTACTTGAGATGTCTATTCATTCGAAGTATTTATGTTTTATGTTGTTTTGCTACTTTTAGACATTGTTAGTTAGTTTTTGTACAATTGACTTTCAGATTTTGGGGTGTAATAGATAAAATTTCGGCTGTTGTTTAAGTATTCATTTTAAGAGCCTTTATTGTTTATCTTTTGAGCATCTTATCAATTAGAATGAATGCATGAATGTTGGATTGGTCAGAAAATGATGATTAGTCTAATAGGTGTTTAGTGTATGTCAATCATGACCGTTTGGATCGTAACATTTCAAATAATATGAAAAATATTTAGAATCGTGATTATACACTTACTTAAATATAACCTAAAGAGTCCTTCATACTTATTGGCTCAAGTACTCTTTAATATTGTTATATGTAAGTGTTTAAATTTAGAAATCTATCTAGAACCACCAATGTATCAAGCGCCATCATCAACACACCAACACTATCATCGGACAATGCACGTGAATTTCGTCCAAACATACCTCCATATAATTTTAGACAATTGAGAAAATTGGAAAAATGCCGCAGTAATCCCTTCAACCAATGATCAAAATATTTCAGGAGTATATTTTTTTTTAAGGGGATTTTATTATCCTATTGAGCTATTTTAAAAAGTGTAATAAATATATCTTTTGGTGTTGAGATGGCATAGAGAGTATGCTCGCTCTCTTGAAAGTAAGTGAGAAAAATAAATTAAAAATCTAATCAATATGGACATATATCCTTTTTAATTAGACACTTACAATTTACTAGTACACATAATTATTAACATTAAAACTTATATACTCTTAATTATTTTTCTTTATTTATTTGTGAGATATTTATTTCCTTCTTCACTTTTAGCAGCTTCTTATTTTTTCTCTTTCATTTATTTATTTTATTTTCACTTTTAATTAATTTGCATGTCAGGAATAATATAGTACTTACAATATAGTATTTTTTTTTTTCGTTTTCAAAATTTATCCAAATACAATTTGTATCATTTTTATTTCTATAACATCAATATCAAAATACAACTGCAAAGGAGCTTTATGTAAATTTTAACACTTCTTTTTATACCTCATTATTCATTTGATGAAATTTTTTGATGGTATCCTATTAAGAAAAAAATTAAATGTATTTTGATTTTCAAAATATTTTTGGCATCCATTCGAAACTAACTTATTTTAAATATGAAATTAGAATTAAATTTGGGATCAACTCCAAATAAAAGATAAAAATATTAAGAAGAATAAATAAAAATAATAGAAAAAGAAAAAACAATGAAAGAAGGCATAGAATGGGAATAGAAAATGGAAAAGTTTTTGATAAGCAGAAATATATAATGGCGGTGAAAGTTTATATCACAACATATAGCTTATTTGGAGTCGTAGCTCTCATATCGGCATATAAGGTGCAAAGAAATACGAAAAAAAATATAAAAAGTAATAGAACCCTGAAAAGATAAATTGTCACTAAAAAGTCGGTCATAAATTGAAGAAACACTTGTCGTTTTTACGTGATTAGTCGAATTTAACTCTTTCTGTATAACTATCCATAAATTAAAATATATTATAAGAAACTTGGTTGAACTTGCTCAACGATATTGAGCTGGCTCAATTGAGCTCAACTCGATGATCATACCAGGAGTAATCATATGAAAGGATAATATAGTAATTATATTTTTTAGTGTTGAGTTCGTTTACTAATAGAATTGATACAATTAGATTTATAGCGAGGTTAAGAACATATGCGATATAGATTAACTCACAAATTTAAGTTTATAGGAATAGTGATACTTGATTAAAAGATTAAATAAGTAAATATATAAGACAAGTTAATTAAGTCCAAACAATAAATATTTTCTAATGTTATATTATGTTTATGCGTAGCTAGATGTAATAAAAGATAATGAGCAAAATAAAAGCTAAAAAAATAATAGAGATATATTTTACCGTTGATCCATTGATATTTACAAATAAAGAGAATACCAAATTATAATTTTTTTACTATAGTAGTATGATCAATCAAATAACTTCATTTGGATAGTCCATTGTGATAATAATAACACTAGTCCTAGGCCGTTACAATTGCCGACTATTATTTTATTATTATTGGTAGACCCTTTGTACGATCTTTCTAAATGTGGATTTGTCCTTTTCATCGTGCCTTCATGTTCAAGTTTATAAAATTAGAACTCGAAACCTCCGTCCTTTCTGCAATCCCTCCCATAATTACCTTTGGTCACCTCTTTCCTAGTCCTCAATGAATGTTCTCGAGATCCAATCATTAAAGCCTTATTTACTTTCCTTTTAATTGATCGACTCATTATACTTTTTGTCTTTAATACCTTAATAATTCACGATCACGAATATCTCTGGCACATATTCAAAATTATATTTCTCCTCTACAAAGTTATATATGTTGTATTTTCAATCTTTTCAAGAGTTGTGGTAATTTTATTTTAGTTTGGTTATATGAACTTTACTAGTAAGTTCTTTTGAAAGAATTCTAATTCTTGGAAAAATAATATTTTTCAAAAATAATATTTCAAGCTTTTAAAAATCAAATATTAAAAAATATAAAATTTAAAAATTCAAATTTAATATATTTTTTCTATCACTTTTTATTTCAATCATAATTTAATTTCCAATTTCATATAACTGACTATCTCAAATGTTTTTTTTGTTTTTTTAAAATTAAATTAAAAATTACGAACTAAAATTATAAGCCATAAACTATAATTCCATCCAAACAAACATAAAACCTTTTCTTAATATCTTCTTAAAAGTTTCACCTGTGCTTATACGCCTCACATAAGTAATGTTAGTTTAGAAGTGACAAAATCACCCATGAGATTATAACTTGCCCAACTTATTTAAGTTGGGGCGATAGTGATCTAGTTTATTTATTAGTTCAATCATTTCATTTCAATTCATCAAAGTTTTGGGCATTAATATCTAGCCTAAATTTATTAATAGAAATCTTGTTTAATATTTTTAAACGGATATTTTTATTTGTCATAATAATAGAAAATATTAATTTTATAAGTTATCAAAAGATTATAAAAAAATAAATACAATAAATAAAACTTAATTAGAGTTGAAGCGGTAGTTATGACTCGCATTTTAGTCCATTTCAATCCAACGTTTCAAGCTAAGTAACTTTTGGGTGGGTCAATAACCCGCTCATTTATAACTCAGATTCTTTTAACCGCATAAATTTAGCCCATCCCTCTATTGGCCACCTATATTGCGTTATATGGCTCTAAATAAGAATTTTCTCTACGCCAGTGCCTAGTGTTAGTTAAAAAGTCACAAAACTAAAGTATGGGGTGTTAAATGATAAAGTCACAAATAGAATGGGCCAAACTAAAAATACTAAAATTGGTCGCAGAACCAAATTCCAACTTCCGACTTCCAACAACCTTCCAGTGCTTCATAACTTTGGTTCTCGGAATTCCGATAGGCGTGAACTGTCAAAATGGTACCGTAGATTCACGAATCATTCAAAGGGCACAGTGGAGAGAATCACTAGCCCCAACACCGTCTCTGCTTTCAAAGAAAAGGCGTTCTCAGCATCAATAGGTACATCATCGCCGGCGATGATCTTGTCTCCAAATGCGCTACTTGGTCTTGGTATTCCTTCCCTTCCCTTCTCCCTTCAACTTTAGTACTATCAATTCCTCACTTTTAAAGTCAAAGAAGGAAATACCGAAAGAAAAACTATGAAAGCGGAAGTAGACAGAGCTAATATTCTAATTTCTATGCATAGGCTCCAATTTGTGCTCAATAAGATATGTGTATATAGAAGTAGTAAACTTTAGATATTATGTATAGATAGTCATTGTACATTATTGATAAGGATTTACCTGTACCAAGTCAGGATGTGCGGACTTGTTAACAGAGGCGGATCCAATGACTGCTCTTTCTTTCATCTCTGGTGCTAAATACTGAGGTGATTGATGCCCATTATTATTAGTTATGCTGTCTGAAGTGCTGAATTTAGGTTCTACTCTTTTTCAGTCTTCAGAGTGTTGCCAACTTTCGCTTGTCCTATCTCGATTCTCTGTCTTCTGGTTCATATTGTTTTGCTTTAAGATGAAAAATTTGTTTTCTTTATAGGATTTTGTTGAAACATTGGTCAGCAAGTGTTATTGCTATCTGTTGTTTCGCTTGTCCTATCTTGATTCTCTGTCTTCTGGGGCATATTGTTTTGCCTTGAGATGGAAAATTTGTTTGCTTTATAGAATTTTGTTGAAACATTGGTCAACCTAGTGTTATTGCTATCTGTTGTTGCTCTGATTCTTATCTCATATCACAGTTCAGTTGTTCATTGACGGGGAATCAGGTGAGCCTAGCAAGAGGAAGTCATATTTACCTGCTGACGATCAATTCTTGATAACTAGAAATGGTACTTGTTGTATAATTCCTTCACTCTTCTAGCATTGAATGCATTTGGGTTGACACCAGAGCTGGCTAACTGCTGTGTGCATGATGCTTTCATTATTTATCCTCTCAATTAGCTTGAATGTTAATTTTTTTTTTCTTTTTGTCAGTAAAAACATATATTTATTAAAAAGAACAGCACTAAGTTAATGCTGTGTGTACAGAAAATAAAGCAAATAAGCTTCTTTAGATGCACCCAAGGGTGTGGTTTAATGGTCCATCTTTAATGAAATGGGTTGCGAGAACCATGGGTTTCAAGATCAAATTTTCAGCAATAACTAAAATTCACTAGGTAATTTCTTTTCATCTTGTTCTAGCCTTCTTTAGCCTTGGTAAGCGAGTTACTGATACATGTTGCTAGTTGAAGTAGCCGGACATCCAATGAAATTAGTCGAGGTAAACGCAAGTCATCCCCGGACACCACAGTTATAAAAAAAACTCTTTTAGTCCTGGAAGGAGCAGTAAGTCTATTAACATGTTATCGATATCCTTTACATCCAGCAAGGAGTATTAATTTTCCCACTTCTTTATAAGAGAGAAGAAGCATAGTTGATTTTAAAAAGCAGTAGGTGTTACAAGTACTTTACAAGCTAAATACACGTTCCATCAGATTGCCAAGTTGATATACCCATTTAACTATTGATCTACCTATTGCACCTACTACATAATGAAATTCTTGAAATTCAAGTAATTAAACCAATTAAACTTTCTTATTGTTAGATTGAGTTAGAGTTCCACTTCGGTTGGGTAATGGACTGGTGGTCTGCTTATATGAACTTGGATAATCCTCCCTCCATGAGCTAGTTTTTTGAAGTTGAGTTTGGCCCAAAGTCCATTTCTTTATCACTTAGCATGCAAGTTTAAGTAGACCTTCTTTCTTGATATTCACTTGCTCTTGAACGCCCTCTTCTCATCTTTTTGGAACGCCTAGGAGTGGAAGGAATTTTCTCATTCACGGTAACTTGCTATGTTATGTACCACTTTAATTTTTATCACTGTTCCTTGCTTGAGGAGAGCTGCACCAGTGAGGGAAGAATATGAAGAAGCTGCTGGAGGTGAAGTTCTGCTTGATAATTAGGATAATGATGGCTGGCTTGCCACATAGAAACCCAAAGGTATTCTCAATAACTGTGTCTAGAAAGAATTTGCATTATTCAGTCATTCTGACATTTGTCCCATTTATTTCTTATAAAGAAATAAGTGATGAGGATGACAGCTTGCCATCAATGGGAACATTAGAAATCAGCACAAGGAATACGTTCCAGTCAATCTCGTCATACTTTGGAGGTGAAGAGGAGGAAGACATACCAGACATGGGAGAGTTCGATGAACCTGTCAATCTCATTGAGACAGATCCTGCAAGTGCTGAATCTGTGTGTTTTCCTTTTCTTTTCCTCCCTTTTCTTTGCTCTTCTAAATATACTTATGATTTGTGGGTGCATCTAACTGTCTTCAGTTTCACCCACCTTAATTTCTTGTATATCTTCCAAGTCCTTCTACAGAGTTTTGCATCTATCATCTAGCCTGTTTTCTCAAATCATAGAGATAAATTAACATATGTAAGAAAATATTCTATTCACCTGGCGGTAACTATTCATTCTCAATTCTCATCCAGTAAATTGCAAAATGTTAACAAGATTGCATGCCAAATAGTTCTGCTTGTGCTTTAAGTGAGAGGTTATGTAAAAAGAATATGCATGTATTTGGTGGACCATTAATTAATGGTGACAGCGCCAAGATGGAAACACCCAATGTGCATTTATGTTCAAAAAAAAAAAGGTTATACCCTATTATTGAACATGATGTGTTGCTAAAGATTTGAAGTGAAACAATATTTCGAAGATTATGATTTTATTTCCTTGAAATAACACAAAGAATGAAATGGGATTGGAGAATTAATTGTTTGTGAAGGGCGAATCTACCTCATGGTTTCTGATGATAGTAGTGCAAACACAAGGACCATTCTGGTTTCAGCTTTTCTGCCATGCACATTCTGTTAGTTTAAGGAATTGAGGATTTATTAGTAATATCGATGATCAAATCATCAACCAATTGGATCTTATCACTTTATCATGACAAAGTAGAATATGTAACTATTCTACAACTAAGATATTCTTTGAAAAGATCTTTCAGCTGTCATGAGTTCTATGAAAGTCGCTGAACAGCTAAAGGTTACTTCTCATCAGGAGACAAGTACAATTGTGTGGAAGTGTTGTTGAGATAATACGCCCCATTTTACTCTAGAACCCTTTTGCACCTATTTGCCTGTATAAGGACCCGTGCTGGCTTATGAGATTATAAAATAAGTTTATGGCTTTTGCAGTTAATACTTATCCAGGAATGCTGGCTTATGAGATTATAAAATAAGTTTATGGCTTTTGCAGTTAATATATCTGGAATCCTTATCAAAAGTTATCTGTTCAAAGCTAACAGGACTGTTTAAACAAAAAGAAATTTGTACAGCTAAGGACGGTGGTCATGTGCCCCAGGTCTTTGGTTTGCAGCAACCAAAAGTCTGGTATTTAAGTAGAGGAAGGATAGAGGGCAAGCCCATTATACATAGAGATCTGAACGGAGTTCCCTATGGTGCTTTCGAGGATTTCTTGGTTATAGAAAAAGTTGTGGTGGTTATAGAATAAGTCTAAATTCCTCAGTGTTTTTTCTCTCTACTTAATTCACTTTTATTTGTTGGTTGCAAATATTGTTACTGAGGTAACCATTCAAGGCCATCCACATCTTCCAGGAAAACGTAGCCCGATTGCATCCATGTCGACATGGGGCTGTCATGAAAAGATTATTGATGTTCTGATGTCACGGGAGTTGAACCAGAAGTTGACAGGTAAGAGGAAATTCTAACATTTAAATCAACTGCACGCTTACAAATCTTAAGCCGCATTAGTTTCTCTTTAAGAAAGTAGGGCATCATGATAAAATATTCCGTTTTGACTTGATAGAGAAAGTATGTTTAAATTGTTTATATATTTACATGAGGTTTTATATCTTCTCTGAAACATTGATGTCAAGTACGGAGTGACAGGTATCTTTTTCCTATCCTTGGGAAATTTATGGCTTCTGCCATTCCAACAATTAATATGATTACACCATGGACTTGGATCTTGTTGCAGCACCACCTGAATTAAATAGGTAAACTTACTTATTTTATGGCTATGTTCTGTGAGTATTTCAAGCTTTAAGACTATGAAATGCTAACCATAGAGTCAGAAATGACCTCCATTATAATTTTGAGATTAACTTGCAAGGCTTTTTGATGTCTTTAGCAGAATGAATTATGCTGATTACTGTACCCAAAAAAGAGGTCTTTTTATCCAGCCTGCAGTCAGTGCTGCTTGTACATAGCATTAATAGCTCTTATTCCGAAATTGGAAGTGTATTCATATGTATATCCTTAGCTTCCCTTGTTTATTGAGTTGATTTCCTTTGGGCTGCCTCCCCCAACTTAACCATCGACTGATCGCTCGGAATGAAATTGATTAATATGGAATTGCTAAAGATGGAAAAAAGCGTAGAATCGAAGTCCAGCGAAAGTCTCATCTCGCAGCTAATAGTTATTATATCAAAAAGTCACCTTTTTTTGTTGAAAAATTGGATAGAAAAAGTGACTTTTTAATATAATATTATTAGTTGAAGATAAATTAATAAAGAAAAGTTAAATGTTATTTTGAATGTAAATAGAGGGTACACGATCAGCGTAAAGGTCGGAACTGTTTATTAGTTTTTGGAATAAAATGTAAGATTATTTTTATCATATGTTTAGTAAGGGGGTATTAGTTAGTTTAGATTATTAATCTCACGAATTTACATTATAAATTTATAATGATATACTAATAATGAAATAAGTTATTTCATATATATTGGAATAAATAAGTTTATTTCATATTTAATTGGGATAAATCTTTGAATAGCATGTATCGAATTCGTTATTTCAGAATTATAATATTATTTTGTTTCACGTTGAAACAGGAGAGCAGCAATTTGGGGATAAACTTATTTCCCAACCGGGAAACCCTTAAGAAGTTTAGGTGGGGTAAGTTACATTAGCCAGCAGCGGGCAGGGCATTCCACTGGTAAAGAAGAAAAAGGACATACATTCTCACTATAATCGCCAGCTTGGGTTAATTTTTTTTTTTTAAAATCTTTTTGACAGAATTTTCGTAAAAGTAAAATAGCGGTGTTTAAAATTTAAAAACGGCTTGCACTAATACCCTACTTCCTGCACTGTCATTTCATTATTCTTTCTTTATTTCTATTCTGCGAAGAACTATAATAATCCTCATCACAGAGAAAAATCTGTGATTTAATATGAGATGATGTTCATGGTTGAACAATTTTGAAAAGAATAAAATAGTTAATATGTTTCATGTGTCGATCTTCTTAATTCCCGTCTCACACGTAGATTTTAATGGGAAATCTTTAAATAAAATTATGTTCAGATGGGGTTGGTGAACAATTAAGCAGTTTTAAGTTTTGAGTATGGTCCAAATAAATCTGCCATGTCCCTGTCCCATGTGTGACTCTTTCTGGAAAGCAAATGGAAAATTGCCACGTTTATGAATAATTGTTTACTTTAAGCCTGCATTAGAGCAAGGACCGTCCCAAAATAGCTTAATTTTAGAAAGTAATGTAAACTAACCTTAATCTTTCTTAAGTGATGTTTTTAGTTTATATAATTTTTAAAAAAAAATTATTTTTAGAGAGAATAATATATTTTTATTCACTTATCTTGATAAATATTTTTAAAAGATGTAATTCTTTTAATATTCTCTGTTTATTTTAATTATTAGAATAAGGCTTTACAATACACACTATTAAGAAAAAAATATTAGGGATGATAATTTGACTAATATAACCCTATTAATTTTTTAAAATATTAAAATTCTTTCAACATTTTAGAATGACTTTAAGTACTAATGGTAGATTTAAAGAAACATAGTATTTACTTGATTATGTAAAACTCTTTCAATTTAAATAAGGATAAAATTGGAGGAATATTGTTAATATTTTTTAATTATATAAAATATTATTTAAACAATTAGTTAATTTTAAAATTAAAAATTAAGATATTACTTATTTTGAAACGGAGGAAGCCTAATATAAATAGCCTTAGCTATTATTGTTGAATTATTTTAGGTGTCTGGTTCCATTATGTTTTTTCTTCCTATTTTCTGATATGCACTCCACATTGCCCCACAACCACAAATATATATATCATCAGAAAAACAAAAAACATATGGGTACCCAATGAACTGTCGACTAAATGATAATTTCTGAAGAAGAAATGTACATCTAATTATTGAAATTGGAGAATAGCTTGGAATTTTGAAGTCACATGAAACAAACATGTTGGAGAAAGATCTACGAGTGAATTCCGGATCATGGATTTACTTGTTTTGTTAGGTAAAATTGTGGAAAAGTTGGTAAATAATCACTTTTTATACGGCTAATTGCCCTTATTTTGCAGTCAAGTGTTAAATAATTCAAAATTTTAGAAAATTAAAAAATGTAGCATTTGATTGAAATTAAAAAAGAGAAAAGCAATTTAATTTAACTTTTTTTTTTTTAAAAAAAATGGGAAGAGTGGAGGCCTATTGACTTTTTCATTGCAGCAACCCGGCCCCAAAATATTGGGTTTTATAAATGGAGGGTGCTTCCGTGGCATAGTCTGCTACCACTCTCAGCACGAAGCCAAGAAAAAATGACGAGTCGCCACTTCCTCTTTGCTGTTGTTTCCTTTCTTCCTCTCAGCTGTTGCTGCAGATTCATCTGTAAGTCCTTCCTTTAATTCCTTGTTGATTTCATTTATAAGTTAATGATGCTTTTAGATTTCTCTGATCCTACTTTTTAAGATCGAGTGTCATTTTTTTTGTGCTTCGATATATCGATTGCAAATCATAATTTCAATTTTAATGTGATGATTATTATATGTCTTATGAATATTTTTGTGAGATGCAGGAGGACTGTGTGTATACTCTCTATGTTCGAACTGGATCGATCGCAAAGTGGAACCGACTCCAAAATCAGCGCTACACTTGGCGATGTTTCTGGAAAATCGGTGTGGATACCAGATCTAGAGAAGTGGGGTTTAATGGGCCCAGATTATAATTACTACGAAAGGGGTAATGTGGACATCTTCACTGGTAAAGGCCGATGTCTAAATACCAATTTGCCGGCTTAATGTTACTTCTGATGGATCAGACGATCACCATGGATGGTTCTTGGATTCTGTTGAGATCACGTTTACTGGGCCTCACAAACAATGCTTAATGATCCATTTTCTTTGTGGAACAATGGTTGGCTTCTGATACTCCTTATGAGTTATCTGTTTCTCTTGATGGCTGTAAAAAGACTGGTCAACATGCTAGACGTTTTGTTGTGGGCAAGCCCACTGGGTCTGCTTCCAGAATAGTTTTGAGCCGTTATAGTTCATCATGAAAGGTTCAACTCAGAGCTTGTAGTGTCTCTTGTAATTTTATCAGATGCTTTTGATATCTAGACATGTGACATGTCCACGAGAGTTGTACTGTATGTTTTTCTCCCTCTGGTTGAAATAAATTCCTTTTCTGGGCCTTTATTTCTTTCTTTGTTTAAATTATTTCTCACCTCTGACTAATTGGCTCTTTGGCAATTGCAATCTTTAGACTGAAAGTTATGAGAGGGATGTTTAAAGTTCTGGAATACTAAAAAATTATGATAGCATAATGTCACCATCTTAGACTTTCATTAAGTGCATCATACAATACTTGACAACTTGCTCAAGACTCTGCATGACTTATTCACACTTATTGATATGCCAAATCAGTTTTGCTGCACTTGAGTTTGCTAAGAGAATGCTAAATAGCTCACAAGCTTTGAAATGACTAATTCACGCTTCTTGATATGCCAAATCAGTCTAATTGCACTCGAGTTTACTAAGGGAATGATCAAGACTTGATATGCCAAGTCACCCTTAATGCACTTGAGCTTGTTAAGAAAGTGCTAGATAGCTCAAGACTTGCACGACTTGTTTACACTTCTTGTTATGGCAAGTCAACTTTGTGCACTCGAGTTTGCTAAAACGCAAACTAAAGATAAGACTTGTCAAAGAACCTTTTATATTAAATAATATTTGTGTACAAGTCTTTCATATTTATTACATAAAATCTTTTGATTCTCCACAAGATTAAAAAATTTTAGAAACTTTCCTAGAAAATTCATAAAAATCTAAAATCTTTCAAGAAAAATCTTTATCTTTTCAAGAACCTTCTCATAAATGCTAGCTTTCTTTTGCTCATAACCTTACTTATGACACAAATAACTCCAAATAACGTCTACATGGCACGTGATCATATGGTGGGTTGTCACAATAAGCCCGGTAGCTATGGTTAATATTCTATAATCATGTTCACACTATAGGATTTTGTTACTATTTTTATTATTACTAATATCTTTTTATTGTTTAAATAGCAAATGATTTAAAGAGAAAAAACTGTTTAGAGGTATATGGGAAATAAAAGAATTATATCTTAAAATTTAACAAATTTAAAATTAATTTTAATTAAATTACATGTTTTTTTTGTTTTTTTAATATTTTAATGTTTTTAATAAAAAATAATCTTATAATTACATCATATAATTATTTGCAATTTTCATCCCTCCTCTCTCCTCTTCCTCGAAAACTAATTAAATAATAATTTAATCAAAAATTAAATCAAATTATATAACTACGTTCAAATTCAATTATCATTATCACTTTTTCCCGAGCAGTTTCTTCGCTAAATCCAAAGCATTTACAAGAACATTCAGGTTATTACAAAAAAATATTGAGATTGAAACTACTAGTTATTAGTAGTAATTTTGGGGAACCATGGAATTTATGGAACACCTCCTTTTCTTATCATCGTGGAAGAATTGCAAAACAATTCAATTAAATATTAACTTCGATTTAGGTACCCGATGCTGAATCTTCTTAGCGCGAACAACTAGTTTAGTTTAATAAGGATTTTTATTTTTTTAGAACATAATAAAGATCGATCAAAATATAATAAAGAAATTGATTTGAGAAAGGGGCAAAACTATCTCCTTGTAGTAGTATTTTCTTGATATTCATTTCATAAATTTATCCTAATTTTTTACCTTTTTCTATTTTATAAATTTCTCTTAAATTTTTGTCTTTCTATTTTTCCTGTACACATTTTTTCCCCTTTTAGTTGATATTCATTCCATAAATTTTTCTAGTTTTTGTCTTCCCATATTCGCTACTTTGAAAATCTATTAGGGAATTCTATTACACATTCACTCATTCTCTCTCATGTTTGTTAAAAACTCCATCAAACTTCCATTTTTATGTAAGTGAGTTAGACTCAAGACCTAATTTAATACACATCCATTTAATATAGATGGTTGTATAAAAATTTCATACATACAAACATGTTAAAACAATATAAAAGTGAAGATATTCCCTTTTTTTATACAATTTTATACTCCCGAAATAAAAATCACAAGTAAACTAGTTAAATTTATCATATTACATACATAATTCATACTAAAATGTGTTTATAAATTACATGGTATAAAAAAAAGATTAAGTAAATCAATTTGTATTTACTATAGCTGTTTTTAATCTATATACTATATCATGCTTAAATATGACTGGTATAAAATTAAATACTTGATGTTATACCCAAAAGCCCTAGAATCGGGCAGAGTTGAGCCCAGGAAGAAAACGGGATTTTACGCATCGGGTCACATGACACTAATCGGCATGACCCACGAGGTCATTAAGTGACTCATGGTGAAAGTATGAATTAAGTTGGAAACTCAAGTTTTTGGATAACCATGGACATGACCTCGAGTCATGGTCGGCACCACGGCTCATTGAAATTGGTCATAGTCCAAGGATGAGATGAAGGAAGGAGGGAAATAGGCGTGTTGGCGGCAGGTCATCACCATGACTGGGTGGTACATCACGAGTCGTGGTGTCCCCGTGGTGTCTAGAGTTGAGATTTTACGGTCTGGAGTTGATGTGTTGTGGATTTACAACACTTATGACGCACAAAACTAAAATAGCATGAACTTGGAATTGTGTTTATGTGGATATAAAACACTTCCTTTGGTTGCGGGATAAATTGGTGTTGGAGCTAGCGCAAAAAATCACGAAGTATGCAAAATAGACTCAAAGTGCGGTCCACGATACGGGGTCATATGAGGTCCTCCCAAAGGCCGTGCGGTAGCCGTGAAAAGTTGCAGAAGGCTAGAGTTGAAGAGACACAATGCAGTATCGGTACAGTCATGCAAGCTTGTATGAGTCGTAGTGATGGGTAAGTAAAAGATTCGAATTTGCATAAGGGGCTCACGCTTTCAGAAAAATAGTATGAACCGTGTGAAGAAGGTACCAAGTCATTGCCATGGCGATCGTATTGAACTTGAAAATTTTGAAGTTTTAGAGTCAAACCTGGGAGCTCGGTACGGATCGTAGGATGGAGTGCAGTCGTACCGGAGATCAACACTTGGCAAAATTCGATCCAATCATGCAATGTGCGAGATGCTACGGGCGTAGCATGGTGTGTTCTGGTCATGGGATTGACTTCGTGACGCGAAGGCGAAAACCAGATATGAAAATTCACCCTGTTAGCCTAGGAAAGGATTCTTGGCCAATACGTATAAAATACTTTTTAGTTTTTATTTTTAATAGAGGGAGGGCCGGTAGAATCGGACCCAGTAGGAAAAGACATTAGAGAAAAAGAGAGGATTGGAGTTGAGATTTGACTTGTGATCAACCTTTTTCTTGAATTCTTCTTGTTCTTGCTATTTGTCTTGAAGATTTTACTGAGTAATTAAAAAGGAAGTGTTTTCTCATTCATAATTGTAAGTATTGTATGTTTTTAATCATGAACACAAATCACAAACTTGCGACTATGAGAGGCTAAAAACATCCATAGCTAGGGTTGTGCGAACCATGGTGGATTAACAAGCTAGGGTTGCACAAAGTGATTTTAAAACCAATACAAACACTTATATTGTATTCACTTCATGCTTAAACGTTTCTTAACGGTGCGTAATATTAGGACATGCGAATTACTGCTTGCTTCGGCCAAGAGATAGAGATTAGGAAGAAAGTACAATAGAGCCTTGATTTTGATAATCATTGTATTAACTTGGTACGTAAGTCATGAGGATAGATAAATCTGGAACTTAATGATAATAGATAGTTTGAAACCGCTTATGAGGCTTGGTCGAGTGATTGAGTATAAGTCATTCAATAGGGGTAGTCGGTCGTTTGAATGAACCTAAGTTATCAATTCTATAAGATAAGTAGGTGATAATCACGTGTATACCCAAATTAGTTATGAACTCATGGGGAACACAAACCTAGTTATCCTTTAATATTGATCAACACGGATTTTTGATAATTGTTTTATTATTGATTTTCTTGAGAATCCCGATTTTGAAGTAACTACCTCACAAGTTCACTTACATGTTGTAATCTAGTTCTCCCGTATTCCCTGCAATAGGTTAGAGCCCCAACCTCTAGATTTGGGTTCTTTGTGAAACGCACACTTCATACTTGATAGAGGGTGTGGTTTGAACGTTATCAAAAAGTGGCGCCGTTGCGGAATATGGTGGGGAGATAGGTTATTTGCTTGTATTTGAATTCTTGATAGTTATTTCTTTAATTACGTTTATTTTGTGTTTTGATAACCCTGGTTGTCTCCGGTGTATGCCAAACACTTGGAGTAGAGGAGATCCTCTTGTTCCACTAAATCGAGAAATTGAACGCGCATGAATAAAGACACGGCGAAGCTGCATAGTTAAAGAAGCTAGGCAAGCCGAGCTAGCTCGACAAGGCACTACAACATGCGAAAGATGATAGAGATGAGGTAATCTTTGATCGATAGGGGAGGGAAACATAGCTCATATATTTTCCCCTCGGTTCTTCGATGATGATGATGACCCTAAACATTGATGAAGTTGGGTCGTGGAGAAGTATGCCTGCCGTGCCCACGGGGACAAATTTGACATTATGAGCACCATGATTCAATTGTTAAACATGAAAGATTGTTCAGTAGTTACGAAGCAGATGACTCCAGCCTACATAGTGAACTTCGTAGGAATATGCAGGGCGTACAGGGTTGCCCGAGTAAGCCCAGGGATGCAATACGGCTCGAATTCTTCCCTTTTTCTCTAGTGGGGAAGCTACTATGTGGTTATCGGAGTTGCCCAGCGGCTCACTAACCGGAGGGAGCTCAAATAGGCCTTTTTGGAGAGATTTCCCCCATCAAGATATTTGTAGCTAAAGGACGAGATCTATAATTTCCAACCCGATTAAGAATTGGGGCACTTCATGAAACTTGGTTGAGATTCAAAGAAGTTGAAAAAGTTCCCTAACCACAAAATCCCCGAGATGATAGTTTGTTGAAAATTTTTACAGGTCTCTAAACAAATAGCACCAAAGTTGTAGCAGACACGGTAGCTGGAGGAGCATTGATGAGTCACACTTAGGAGCAAGCTGCCATCATTCTTGATAGGGTGACTAAGACAAACGGGGCTGACATACGAGGAGGCGATGCGGTGGTAGGCACGCTATGCATTTGGTTTGACCTACAGACCAAAAAAGATAATAAGAAAAGTGCGATCAGGACTTGGCTCATATGCGCACATCATTGGCTTGCTGACAAAGCACATTATGGGAGCTGGAGCCAAATGGGTCAATCAAGTGGAAGACTCAAGGTAGGGAATAGGGAGCTGATCACTGGATTACAGGGAGGAAAACTTCTTGGATAGTCGGGTGGCGGGTTTTCGAACAAACCTAAGCGTTTGGACATGACAGTGGCGCCAAGATTTGGAAATCAAGGTTGGAACCAGTATAGAGACAAATACAACGAAATGGGTTCGAGAGGAGGCCGGGAGGCGGGGTAAATGGCGAAGGAGATTGGAGACGAAATGATGGATACCATAATGAGCGAAATTTGGATTCTATGTGCCTCCCAACACACGAAGGGAAGGCTTGGAAATCAAAGTTGGAGACCATGATGGCTGAGATGTTGACGAAGGTGAGGTCCACTTGTTGATCAGCGATGGAGATCGAGTGACTTATCAAATATGGGTCGAGAAATTGGAATCTCATGCTATTGCCATCAAACGGACCGAACATCAACTTGGGCAGTTTGTCCGCATCCAATGAACCCTACACAAAAGGTACACTACCTAGCAACACTGTCAAAATTCAAAAAATGATGCATTGTATGGCGGTGATGACTAGGAGTGGTAAAACGCATGGTGACTTATCAAATATGGGTCAGAAAGTGGAATCTCATGCTACTGCCATCAAGCAGACCGAACATCAACTTGGGCAACTGTCCGCATCAATGAACCCTACACAAAAAGGTACACTACCTAGCAACACTGTCCAAAATTCAAAAAATGATGCACATTGTATGGCGGTGATGACTAGGAGTGGTAAAACCACAGTTGACCCCCCGTTTCCAGTTGAAGTTGAGCGGATGAAAGAGAGCATAATGGAGGAAGATGATACAAGTGCTTTGAGAGAGAGAATGGTGAGTTGCAAGAGGCCTCGAGAGGTGAGAAGGAACCTGATATAGATCAAGGGGCAACCCAAGTGCATAAAGCTATCCCACGACCACCGCCACCATTCCTCCAAAGAATGAAGAAGAAGGTGGAAAATGGTAAGTTTCAGAAATTCCTTTCAATGTTTAAGCAAATATCTGTAAACATACCATTGGTCGAAGCATTAGAGCAGATGCCAGGATATGCAAAGTTTATGAAGGACCTGGTGACTAAGAAGCGATCTGTAAGCTATGAGCCTGTTGACAATATGCATCACTATAGTGGCATAGCTACAAGGGTCCTAGCGCAGAAAAAGAAAGACCGGGTACCTTCACTATACCATGTATGATTGGCAATGTCGAGTTCGCAAGGGCACTCTTTGATATGGGAGATAGCATTAATTTGATTCCCTTGGCCGTATTCAAGAAATTAGGATTGGGAGCCCCCACACCGACCAACATGCGGTTACTGATTGTCGACAAAACAGTTAAGAAGCTGGTGGGCATCCTAATCGATGTGCTTTTCAAGGTAGACAAATTTATATTCCCAACAGACTTCGCGATTTTGGATTGCGAGGTTGATTATGAGGTCCCCATTATTTTGGGGAGACCATTCCATGCAACCGGGAGGGCTCTAGTAGATGTGGAAGCTGGCCTGCTGAAGTTTAGATTAAATCAAGAAGAGGTCACATTTAACATCTGCAGGACAATGAAGCAACCCAAGGAATTTAGTGTGATCTTAGCACTGGAGGATGAGTATGAATCACTTGACGAATTCTGAGTAGTTAAGAGATTTGAGTCGTGCTACGACGTTAAATTAGGAACTCCGGGAGGCAACCCAAGTGGTAGTTTGGTGAAGTTTGAGTAATCAGGCTATCTACGTCGTGCTGCGATGTTAAATTAAGCGTTTCTTGGGAGGCAACTCAAGTTATTGAACTAATGTGTGCTTAGTGTGCAGGGAAATTAAAAATAGGAGGCTGAAACATCAGTTGCTACATCCCTCAGTATGACCCATGATGGGATCCTACGAGTCGTAGCAGCAGTCGTGGTTAGGATCAGAGAAAAAAAATGATCCCAAGCTCCGACCTACGATTCACCCTGCGGATCATACCTCGGTGGTACGAGTCCTAGGATTTATTCGTAGATCGCTAGGTAAGTTTTTTTCAATAGGGTCACTTACGAGTCCAAGGGAAGAGTCATAGGTACTTCCTACGACTCGTGGTACGAGTCGTGACAGGTCAAAACTGGCATTAATACCCGAATCGACCCAAATTCTTTTAAAATTTTACCTTACCTATTTAAATCCCACAAACACCCTCTCCCACGCTAAAGACACTCAAAAGCATGACTTGAACTCACCTCCCCACACCCGTAACTCAAAATCACCAAAAAATCGAGCAAAATCTTTACCCAACCCAAGTTCTGAAAACCCTATATAGTTATTTCCAGTTGATGAAGCATCAATCAAGTAAGTATGTTGTATTAAACGTTGCTAAAATTCATATAATGAGAATGATGGTGCCAAAACCCCTATGAGTCAGTCACTATGCTCGAAAATTGGTTTTTAAAAGAGAGACAATGATCAGGGTGTTGTGAAGTGTTTTTTTCGACTGGAGAGGTGCTAAAATTTTGATGAACTTAGGTCTTGAAAAACAATGAGTTACGGGTAGCAGGTCGAAAAGGGGAGGAATGAGCATGATTAAATTGAGTTAATGATGTGCCTAGACCTGGGGGAAATCTGAGTACCTAAAAATGTGAAAGGAGAACCCTTGCAAACTGAGAAACGAAATTCTGGGAGTGGTATGAGGCACAGTACAGATCGTAGGTTGCTACTACGGGTCGTACTGAGCATTCGTACCACCAAACTAAACCAGGTTGTATAAAAATTCCTTTCTTACGACTCGTGGAATCGTCCTATGGGTTGTACCATGAGTCGTGGAAAAATCCTAAGAAATACTAATGCGGGGGCTTCATCAGACGACTCAAGGTAGGGGTCGTACCTTTTGGTACGAGTCATACCTGCGAGTCGTACTAAAATTTGGCTGTAATTCTGGGACTTCTCACGAGTCGTACCTTCATGGTACGACCCGTAGTGATGACTCGTGATGAGAATCTGAACATATCCTGTCTAATTCTTCTTTTTCAAAAATGGAAAACTAACTTCTTTCTTTACAGGTACAATGACATACAAATGCAGGGCAGACAAAACAAAAACTCGAAGGACATTGATTAATGAAACAACTGAGTCAGAGTGTGACAATGCAGGAGACTCACCTAGTGGTTCAATTGAAGAGTATCAAGTAGACACCTTAGGCACTGATGGAACCAAAACCACTAGGGCCAAAGCAAAGGCCCAAGCTGAAGCAACCACTGCCATATCCACTCGAGCTCCCCAGTCTGAGGAGAGAGTTATGGAGGAACAACAGAAGTTAGGAAGCGACTCTAATGTTGAAGAAGGGTCAGGGGAGACATAAAGTGGAGAAGAGAGAAACAATGAAGAAGTAGAGGAGGATGCTCCTGATGTTGTACAAGAATAGATCCAACCCAGGGCAAGTCATACAAGAATAAGCCAAGGAGGAGCATCCAAGAAGTGCCGCGGATCCTCACAACCCCACTGAATGAAGTTGAGGAGATGAAGAGAATTTTTAGCTTCTATGGTTTTGAGTTGATAGACAAGACTCCAACACAGTACACAGAAGAAATAGTCTGGGAGTTCTATGCCAACTACTTGGCCACTATGGAGGTAAAGGCAAAGGAAGGGTAGACGATAAAAGACCAGCTTCGTTTGGAGAGTTTATAGTCCGAGGTTGAGGGGTTGATATATCTGAGCGGACCAATGCTCGAATGTTGTACGGACCACAGTTCATGCCTATCGGGATGATGCCAGAGTACGATTACAGGGTGGAGGCAATGAAGCATATTAGACATCTGACTGTGCAGGAGCGACAGAGGCAGCTGCAATGGCTAAAAGGGGTGATTGCTGAGAATAATGAAGAAGCTGAGTGGGTTACAGGTGGAAAGAAGGTGAACAAGAATTCATTAAATTTCATAGCAAAAGCCTGCTGGACACTAGTGTGCCATTGGTTAGCACCTATGGTCAATGACAACACATTGAGCATTGACAGAGAAGCTTTGGTGGCATGCCTCATGTCTCGTTACCCCATCAATATTCCGGGGATCATAGCAGATGAGATACGAGACCGGGCGGTGGGAGTGAGCATTACTATCCCATTCCCGAGTCTTGTATTCAGATTATGTATGGAGGCAGAAGTTCCATGAGGTGACGAGCGGTTGATTAGAGGCCAGAGGATTGCAGAAATAGGTCTTATCCGGGATGAAATGAACCTGGTAAGTAGGTATAGGATTCCCACAACAATTCTAGCAGCCCAGCCAGCAGGGATGCGCACATGTGAATACACAGGAGCAGAGCGAGACACCGGTTACAAACGCCGATCATTCAGAATCAACTCCTAGCACCTCAGCTGCACCACTACCCAACATGCAGACTTAGACACAAGCAGGGTATATCTTGGTACCATAGGACTTCCTCCAAAAGCTAGCAAAACGGTTTACCACGGTGGAGCGAAAGATTCAGGCCATGATGGACAATGTAAAACCATGGTTCAAGTTAGAGATAGAGACAGCAACTCAGGCTCTACATTCTCTCCTAGATAGTTTTGAGAGCCGATTCAATGTGAGGATGGCAGAGCAGACAGATACCAACAGTCTCCATGCGGAGTTGGGGGATCTTCGGAGCCAAGTAGTTGAGTTGTCTTCACGACAACCAACAATTTTAGCAACCACTACTTTTCCGGACCTAGATGCTGAGCCTGACGATGAGATTGATTTGGTGGCATATTTGGAGCCGACTACAACTATTGAGAAGGGTAAGAAAAGAGCTGCTGAGGATGCTAGAGAGAATAGTCCGAAAAAGAGGAGGAAGAAGGAGAGAAAAGAGCGCAAGCAGGCTAGAGAAGAAAGCATGCGGACTCATGACATACATATGTCTGAGCTGCATGGGAGATCTGGAGGAGCAGGCAGCTCCACCATACCTCAGCCCGAGCTTGCCAATGGTCATGACCCTTAGGGAGAGCCACATTTAGCCCCGATATTTAAGAGGCCGTCCAAGAAGCCACAATTACTGAGGGGGTAGTGAGCCACATGTATGTTCTCTTCCCTATGTTATTATAGTTCATTCTTTAGGGAAGAAGCTTACCTTTCAAAAAGGGGAGGGGGTATACTTTTAATTTTTTGGATTTTTTTTAAATTCATCTGAGGGATGTTCTTGCCGTGTTTTTTTCCCCTCAGGCATACTATCTAGTAGAACCAACATGTGTAGGATTTTTATTTTTTTTAGTTTGTGATTCTTGTTTAATTATAAAGTAGCTTAGAAGTACTCAATCAATAAAAATGCACTAGTTCTGATTTTTTTTTAAAATTTTGACCCTGTTTAATTTTTTTTTAATGCATTAGATATGTATTTGTGACAACATGCTTGATTTTTGTGGATATTTTGATGTCATTTAGTTTGTCAACATTAGTAGTTTTGTTAATCCATGTATAAACCAGACATGTGATGTGAAAATAGTTTATGTACCATGTGCGAGTGAGGTATAGTACTCAGTTCGATATTGTGTTGAAGATCTCGAACTTGCATGGTTGGTCTCTGCATAGGCTAAGGATGGTTGGTTAGGATATGATCATAGGCCCTTTTTTTTAGCTCAGTTTTATCCTATATTGCCCTACCAAAGTTGCATGAATCCCTTGATCCCAAGTTTGAGCCTTAAATGACCATTTTTCTTTGATTTACCGATTAACCATACCCATTTTTTTACAATGAAACTATTTTGGCCCTGGTCCTTCCTTGGATATTGTGAACCTCAACATAAGTAAAATGCTTAAGTTGAGGGTGGCTAGAGTAGGGGTGCGTGAATGGTTGGAACGGAAGAAAGAAAAAAATAAAAATAAAAGAAATGGTGATAAACAGGGTGTGGTGAGATGAAAAGAAAAGAGATGAAAATTCTGAAAATATTGAAAAAGAATACTCAAAGGAAAATGAAAATGCTAAAAAAGTCAAAAACTCATCATACCCATGCAAATGTGTATAAAAAGGGGTGAAAAGGGAAGAAAAGGGAATGAAAGAGTAAAAGGGTGAAATTGGTGAATGGTGTAGCCAATATATGTAGTGCCAAGGAAGGGATAGTCACTTATAAAATCTTTCATGTTTATTATGTCTAACCCTAAGCCTACATTACAAGCCATACCAAGTCCTACAGTGATTCTAATTCGACCATCTGATAAACCAAAGCACAAAAAATAAGGGCAAACCTATGGTATCTGACACATACTTGTAACTTCTTTGTGAGAGTGAGAGCTTTACTTGTTTAGTCCCATGCTATGCTTGGCATCTCATATCTGAGTGGGGACTTTATTTGTGTGAGGGTACATGGATTATGTTTGCTTTTACCATTGGTCTGTGTGGACAATATTGGTGATGACTTGATTGCCTGTTGATAGCTGGATGAGATATTTTGAGGCTGCTTGTAATGTATTAGATGATGTTGTTCCATGAGAAAGGGTCAATAGAGTTTGTATAGAAGTTGCAAGTTTTGTTTGAGTATTGGCTGTAGTATCTTAAGTCTATTTTCTAGTTGAGCGTCGTGTTTAGTTTTTCTTTTCTTTATGTATGTATGTATGTATGTTATTATTTAAGGTCTGTCACGCCCCACCTTTGTAGGCATGAATGACACCTAATGCCACACTGTGACCTGGTTGACCTGGCTAACTTAGCTGGGCATATGCACCTCTGGTGCCTGCCAGCAACTCAAAATCAAGAAAACAAACTGCTATATTTTGGTTGTAAACACATCCTTGGGCTGACAAGGCTACATAGCAACCTGTAAAAGAAAACAACTAACTTAACAAACACAACAATAAAGGGATTCTATGCGGGCTGACAAGATCACCATGTTGTCTAGTCATAACTGAAGGAAAGCAGGTAGTCATATTCATACTATAGCCGACAAGGCTGCTACTTAAAATCTACACTAGGCCCCACACGGCCAATACGCAAAATATAACATACATAGGCCCCACAGTGACAACAACAATCAACTAACTAAAAACTGTAGTCTGCAAGGCTCTAAGAGTAGAATAGTGGTCGGGAAAGGGCCCCGACCTACCCAAAATTGTACAACAAAAAGAGCAAACTTCCACTACCTGACAACTCCGAATGAAAAGAGCAAACCAATCTGCTGACTCTGAATAGTTGCTAACGGAGGTCTTGAAACCTGTCTGTCTAAACCTGCAGGCAAGTATGCAGTTCCCCACGCGTGTGCGTCAGTACAATATGTACCGAATATGTAAGGCAATAATAAAAGTTGAATAGAAGCTGATAAAGAACTAAAAGTAATCGACAACAAAGAGCTGAAGTTAACCTGTAAGCTTTCTTATCCATAACCTGCATATAGTAAATCACTACACAAATAAGAACTAAAGTTGCACAGATATACATTCATAAGCTATATCTAATAAGCAAGTATGCAAACAAGAACCTAACCTGGCTCTCATAACCTTGAAAGGTGCAAGCAATACAGAAATAACCTACCGGGGGTCCCATAAGCCCTGAGAAGTATAATTCAATCTATATACCCCTAAAAAGGTCCTTATGATTCTATTAGTAACTATAGTCAACCCTACCTGGCCTTTGGGTCTTCAATTGAGCCTACTAGGCTCCTATAACTGTGTATGAGCCTGCTGGGCTCTTGTAAGGCTATACTAGGTGGGTTCAATCCCGATCGAAGTATTATATTTTAGTCCAATGTAACCCCTCAAAAGGCATACCTAGCCCTTTTAGGCCTAATGCAACCACTATTCTCCCATAAAATAGTATATATAGCTGCCAACAGGCACATCCCAGGTGTGTATACCTGATCGGGGGGTCCTGGCAACGTTTGCAAACTCTAACGGCCTAGGCAGAATAGGGCAAGGTCTGAAGTGGCTTGAGCGATACTCTAAAGGGCATACTAAGACACTAATAGTTTATAAGTGAACAGCAAGGTCGTAGCCGACCATCTAGATGATTTCTTTGCTTTGGAAGACTACATGGCTTCTACAACCTGATACATTCCTAGGCAGTCAGCCCTAACTTTCCACAGGCAATATGCTGTAATTCTTAGCCTGGTGGTAATATTGTGATACTAAGGCTCTAGTACCTTAGACACTGTCTTGGTCTATCAAAATTTGAATGGCTCCTCTGGGTGGTTCATAGCCTGATAGGCAGGTATATCTAGACCTAGCCCTTCATGGAAACATATACCTAGGCATCTATAAAAGTAGCCTAGGGCATTGGTCCCACATCTAATCCCTGACATGATTTTCCCCTTAGGACGTCACTTAGTCTATCAGATTTCTAACAGCTGGGGTGGTTCCCTAAGTGACCTATACAACAACAATAAGTCGACTGAGGCTAATGGTTACTGACAATAACCAATCATATGGTAAGTTGCCGCTCAGTTCATTAGGCAACCCTAATGCCATTGACTCAAAGGCAATACCATCCTACCAAGATTCTGACCCTAGAAGCGTCAAGGTGCCCTGACGGCCTACGGGCGAGCTTTACTGTCTATATAGGTGTCAACCAGAAAGTTATATCGCCCAACTACCTATGTTGTCCAACTTTACCAAGTTAAGCCCAACAACTACCCACAAGCTTCCAAGGCCTGTGTATGATAGTGAGACATTAGAATCCTACTAATACTGCAAATAATTGAACAGGGAAGTTTTTATGACGCTCCTATCCATTTTCACACTGTGTATATTCTCTCCGGATGGGGAATACTATGATATAATCTCAATTCATCTCGTAGCAGCTAACCACAACATAAATAATCTTTATCTATTTGCAACAACTAATCACAACATACATACGTTCAATTTACTTACAAAGGTATAGGTCGTATCAACTATATGATGAGAATAACTTGTCGAAGAGGTTAGCCTTAATATACCTTAAATGCCTATTTTCGTTCATCTAAAATTGTTCCAACCTGTAGTCGGTAATTCCACTAAATTGCAGTCCTTACTCTAAAAAAAATAAGGCTATTTTTAATAATAGGAACGACTAATAACAATTTCCCTTTAAGCATAGCACGTAATTCAAACAATATCCAATTTAGCTGAAAACTTACAAATTCACGAGAGTCTAGAAGGTAGAAATGCTTACCTGTCACTTATAGTAGCTTAGGACTCAATTAGAAGTGATTTTTACAACTTTTACTCGGTAGGGTTCCGAAACTCTGAGCGATATTTCAAGAAATAATTCCGTAGGGATGTTCTTCGTAGGCCTAGGAATCATTATCTAAGAAGAATTGACATTTGGATGTGATTTGACGAAGTAATTCGGCTTCACTTTGATGAAATCTCTTGTCCAAAATCGCCTCCCCGAAGCCCTTTATTTTAGGAAATGTTCTAATGAAACAACCAACATTAATATATTATATATATATATATATATATATATATATATATTTAGAGCGTGGTGAGGTCCTGATGTGCCTCCCATCACGATAGTACAGGCGCAGTGCGCCTCCCTACACACCAAGGAGGGGGTAGCATGAGTTCTCCACTTGCTCCGTGAGGCGGGGGCGGTGCGATGCACAGGTGTGCCCCTTCCCTGGCCTCGACTTCCACTCTCGATAATGCACTTGGCCATTCTACTTCGAGCCTTCTATTGATATTCGAAGACCCACCGGATTCTTCCAATGTATCATTTCGGGTGAGGGTCCACGATGTGCCTCCCATCACGATAGTGTACAGGCGCGGTGCGCCTCCCTACACACCAAAGGAGGGGCGCGACGCGGTTCTCCTTGCTCCGTGAGGGCGGGGCGGTGCGATGCCTGGTGTGCCCTTCCCCTGGCCTCGACCTTCCACTCTCTCGATAATGCACTTGTGCATTCTACTTCCGAGCCTTCTCCTACACACATATTCTATAAACTCTTCAATATGCACATGTATACCTCGGTTAGTCAACGACTACTTATGGGGTGTAACAAGGTCGGCCGATAATGTTTACCAATATATTGTATTTGTACTGATGCTACTCCTACACCTATTTTCTGAGTGTAGACTACATCCTAGAAAGTTCTTCTCGACCTCATTTATAGTGTTCGTGGTAAGTCATCTAAGGGTGAGTTGATTTCCTACCCCGGATGCTACAGATCCTTCTCGAAAATGTCTTTGATTTCAAACATTATTTATTTGTTTTTTTTTTGTTTCTGCTACTCTTACGTGATGTTTAAGTTAGAGTCCTTCAGACAATGACTTTCTGTTTCTGGGAATATAATAGATAGACTATGTGTAGATTCTTTTATTTTTGAAAAGAGTTTTGTTATTTGGTTATGAGTAGTTATTCTATTAATATGAATATTGTTATTGAATGAGTTATTGGAAAACATCGATTCGCTCACCAGAAAAATTAGTGTAGGTGTTAATCATGACCATTTGATCATGACAGGAACTGATATTATTAATCTCATTGAGCATTCTTTCATTGCTAAAGAATTCTAGAACCCCCTCCAAGTTCAGACCCAACTATATCCTTGCTACCCTTAAAGAACTAGATATCATGCCCATTCAGTCTCAGAGATTTATCACCTATATTTCTCATAAAGCCTACTTAACATCCCTCTTTATGAACGGTGCCCATAAAGCCTACTTAACATCCCTCTCTATGAACGGTGCCTCAAGCATGGTTCTCAAAGACTCAGATACCAATACCAGTGGCCTCTCCTAATGATATCACTATTAGGATGACTCTTCCCCTCCTTGGATTTCCCTAAAAGTTCTATAGTGGTCTATGAAAACACCATTTATACCTCCATAGTTGTCTTATAATTTTACTCCTTGTGCTTGATAGTAAATATTCTATTAGTTTCCTTCTAGGTTTTAAGTAATTGTCATAAAATTAGTGTTTTGATCTACATCCTTAACCCATTGAATTTTGCTCTTCTATTTTAGAAACTACACTCTTGCCAGTTTTGATTTGCAGAATTCCAGTTCTAACATGACTAATATAAAAATATGAGTGTTGATAGACTTGTACACTCACGTAGAGTATGATATTAAAATATTGCGAGATTTTCGAGGCGATCCAAAGGGGGAATCAGATTTTGTTTGAGCTCGTGGCTCATTTGCTTGACTTTCGAGGTAGGTTATAGCTTATTTTCTTAGACCTTATTTGAGCAATGATTTATTGTATCAAGTATATTATGGGTTAGGAGTATTGTCTAATTTGGTGGTGGAAAGGATGACTTAATATTGTGAAGTCTAAGTTGAGATTTAGCTGATAAACATTATATTACTTCAATTGCCTATTTATTATTACATCACTCTATTTCACGTATTTTATCGTACCTTGATTATATTTTGGCTCTCCATGGCTTTTCTTTGTATCTTTCCTAGAATCACAATTCAAGTTCATTGCAACCATATTTCAAAGAAACAAAAAAATGGCTTCTTCTACAGGTTCATTTGGTTGCTGAGATGATATAGACAAGGACATCCCATGGGTTAGGATATCACATGAGATTATTTTATCCTACCTTCTACTTGAAATAACGTATTTTGCCATTTATACTAAAATGGTAGGATTAAATTTAATCCTGAGACTAAATGATATCCATTACCGAATGTAGGATAACATAATCTCATAAAATATTTCGAAATTATTATCCTTATCCCACCAACCAAATGAAGTATTTGGGTCCAATTGTTATTTTTATTGGATGTCCCTGAATAGGCGTTTTGGCCCAACTTACTTTGCCAAACCACTTCTTATTAATTATAAGATAGGTGAAATGCACTAATATCCATTTTTGACATCATCATTTAACTTATGTCTATTTTTTATTTTTTCTGCAAGTGTATATATTTCTATATATCTTTACATATACAGTGTAAGAAATTAGTCTTGATAAAGTCTAGTCATTTTTGCCTAAAGTTGCTAAAGGTAGTCTTGAAAAGTCTAGCCATTTTTGCCTGAAGTTGCTGAAGTTCATAAATATGGCTGAAATTCAGTTATTTTTGCCTAACTTCAACCACTTAATCTGAAGTTCATGCGCATATTATCGAAGATTAAATAATAAAAATAATTAAACTCAGGAAAAAAAAACTTAACTTCGGTCATAGAGCTGGAGTTTAGGCAAAATAACTGAAGTCCAATCATTTTTGCATGAATTTTAAGCAGAAATGCATGATTTTCACTCATATGTAACTTCAGACATTTAAAATTTAATGGGATAGTCTATTTTGACATTGCCGTTTAACTTCAACATTTAGTTTCACTTACATTCTCCCTCCGATCCAATTTATAGCCTGTTTGATCAAATTTTTGTGAGGCCAAAAGTGTTTATTTAAAAAAAATTAGTTGTTATGTTTACTAAAAATAACTGATTTAACATAGTTTTTATTATA
>JACEIK010002702.1:47470-76838 GCA_018107945.1 Datura stramonium
GGGATGTCTATTGTTCAAAATTGAGGAGAAGAATTTAATTTTTAAAACAAACTTGAGGGTGAAAACGATGTTCACCCTATATTTTTTAATTTATTTGATCTGATTGTAGGATTTTATTATTGGCATTGAAGATCCAAACACGTATTGAAGAGCTGAAAAATCTATTTTACGGGTATGTATTGGCCTATATGGCTTTGTAACTAATTTTAAACCAATTAGGCATACCGGAGAAAGTGTATGTCCCTGGTATTAAGATACATAGCAATTCATGTCCTTTGATTGATGACTTTGCTAGACTCGGTGAAGGCCGTAAGGGCGGCAAGGAACAAGTAGCTGCTAAAGATTTTAGCCCAAAAGAAATGTGTTGACAATAGGTTCCCTCTTTCCTTTTCTTTCTCCCACATATCTATGTCATGTCAAAAGATCCTTGGTCATCCTTATGTTATACACTTCTTTTATTCGTTTTGAGTTTCAATTTCTTATTTTGTCAACCCAAGTTTATGTCATGTTATTTAATTTGCATGCTCAAATTTGTTACTTCTATTTATTTAAAACTCAAAATAATTGATTTGATTTAATATTTAAAAATCCTAATGAGCCCGGTATATGTGATGGCATAGGAGGTATGCCATTTACTGCATTTCCATCATTGTTTAAAATATGCTACTACTTTCTTTAGGATAATACCCATGTTTCTCTTACTCATAATAATGCAATTGGGACATAGTAGCTCTTCAATGGTTTGCAGACTGTTCTTTTGCTTGTAACCGCTGTCCACACTGGAGGATATTTTCATGGTTTGGAAAATTTAATCAGTGAATGCACACAAAAGTTTACGTTGTACACTGTCAACATGGTAAAATAACAGAAGGAAAAATGGAAACCCACTGAAGCACCTTGCAGTAAAAGTTAAAAGGTTATCGAAGTAGTTACTAAAAGCAAGCCATAGGCGAACTGCTCCAAGTCCCCTATCAGCAAGTGACCAGCTTGCCGTATGCTAGAATTTTAAGTATGAAATCCAGATTTGATCTTCTTCTGAGGTCTGTGTTGCGGATATGTCACTGAAGGTGAGGAACCTAAGGGTATCATGGGTAGCAAAAGTTGCCCATTTGAACTGTAAGTAGGTGAAGAGGACGGACCCAAGTGTGGGGTTTGTGGACCTAGCTCTTTCAACTGTCTCAGTGCAAGGCCGTACGGTTTACTGCTGCCATTTCCCATGCCTAATTTTCTCTTCTTCTTTAGTAGCTCCCACAGTAGGCTGTCCTCTTTAGCATGATCCTGGTCCTTCACTACAACCTTTACGATAGAACAACAATTTGCAAACAATAGCGTAGTCAGTAGCGCTAAAATGTTTAGCAAGTGAGCAGAGGCCATATTTCCCAAATACAGCTCCTCACCAAACCACTTCACAAGCAATTTCCATTTAGACAATTGAAATACAAATAAGCAATTGGATCTCATTTGAAATTATAATACTACAGAATGTAGAAAGGATAGGTGAATGAGAAGTGCTAGGGTAGCACAGTGTTTATGCACAGCGATTGAGAAAAGCATATTTGACTGGATGACTATTGTCGGTGATAAATTCCATCCATATTAAAATGTTTCATTCACCATTTGTTTATAAGCATATGTACATTCTTAGAAGCGTGTATTCCGTAGTCCAAACAATCACTGTATTCGTTAATTTCGGAAACATAACAATTAATTCCTTCAATAAAGAATTGAAGATCCTAACAAGAAATATAATAAGTTCAAAGGTTTTGTCATAAGAAGATCACATGCAGTGACAGCAAGAGAAGAGTCACCCGATTTCTCAGCATATGTAGTATGGGAGGTAGATCTAATTTAATAAATAGCCAGGCTCTGAGAGACAGTGCATCCTTGACCAGACATGGTTAACATTAAATGAATTTGCGGTAAACTAATTAAGAATGAGTAATACCTTCTCTTGCTCAAATTGTTCCTTTGATCCGTTCTTGGAATTTGAAAGGAATGTCTGATATTTCATTGCCATTTCTTCTGATTCCTTCAGCTTGTACAACACCTCAAGTCTATTATGTTCTGCTATTCTTGCCTTCTTCCTTGCTTCCTCCAACTCTGTCCTCCCAGTTCTCATTGCTCCTCCCATCTCTTCCACTATGCTCAGTAGGCGATGGCATCTTCCTGATGTGATTTCGAGATTAAGACCCTTCACATAGTCGACCATTGGACGACACATTCTTGTAGTTAGCTCCTCTACTAGGTTATCCACTCCACACTCTACCGAGCTCAGTGTAGTAACAACAAGACGGAATATGTGTTTCAGAAGTTGAATTGTGATCAAGGAAGTGCCATTATTTTCGCCTCTTTGGTGAATGGCAGAAACATATGCAACAGCTTTCTTGAAAACACTATGTATGGAAGTTTGATAGTCACTAAGGGTCTGAAGAATGTTGGTTTGGCTTGTATTTACTTGGGATTCAACTTGTCTTAACAGATAGATCAACTGCATTAGCTGCATCTCTTGTTTCTGAATTAGCTCTTTGCCAACTGTTTTGGCTCTATTCATATAGCTTTCTTCCTGCATTTGCAAATTGAGAAACCACATTTACGATCAAACAATTTATGTGGAATTCATGGGAATCTTTTGAAGAGTCAGCCAATCCGAACAATTCATTAGTCAGTGTTATTCATGATGTTTGACACGAGTAGTATTTTGGGCAACATCTTGAATTACTCTTCCTCTGCATATCTTTGTGTATATAGCCAATTACCATACTATAAACTCAGCTTAGACCTCAATGTTGAACAATGATTAACATTGCCTGTACCACAAAAAGATAACAAAATATTGGGATACACAAAGGCAGAGTGAAAAAAGGTAGAGTTTCAGATTTGAATGGAGCATAGATTTTCCTTCAATCACTTTCGGATTTCGTGCTTTTGTCATTCGAATGAAAATAATGCCCATCCACTTAAGGTTAGGTCAAGATTAACTGCTGGAAAGCGTTTCCTTTCCAATTTAGTGTCACAGTTCAATTACTGATAGAAATATACATCATACGCATATTCCTACTATTCTAATTATAGGACACACTTTCTGTTTTGGAACATTACAAAATGTCTGAAACTATTACAACTCTCACAAGTTTCAAAACTTTAAATTCATTTTACTCAAATTTTATACTCAAATAATTTCTCTATCAGACTGGATTTTCAACTAATACGAATAATGTAATATAACATCTTGAGTTTCGGGTCATATAACATGTAAAGGAAATATAACTTAATCAATGCATACACAAACTCAAACTCGTTACGTATTACCTCAAATTCAGTAGCTTCGTTTCTCACCATAGTTTCAGCTCCATTCGCGTTTCTGTTGCAGTCCTGTCACCCAAACCATAACATTATTTTCAGGCTCTCTGGGAAAGTAACAGAACTGAGAAACCGAATATGCATAGGAGTTTATCTTCACGATTATCAACGGACTCAAACAGAATTTCAGATATTGATTAAACACATGGAGATAACAGAGTATAAGAGTTGGACGGAAGTGTACATCGGCATAAAAATGAGTATAATCGAAGACAACGGTACTAATTTTTCCTTCCTCAACCATTTCAACAGTCTTCAATCCGACTAGCTTCATCAGCGGATTAGCTAGCGATTCAAAAACGTCCGCGGCCTTCAAAAATAAAATCAGTCATAAAACAAATTAAAACGTCAAATCCACAACTCTCCATTTGCTTTAGGTTTTGAGAGATCGAATGTAATGTTCTAAGATTAGAATTACAAATTTGAAGAATTTGTACTTCTTGCAAGCCAGTTCGGATCTGAAAATCCAGCTGATTGAAGGCGATTTTGAGTTGCTCGTGGTGAGAAACGATTCGCGAGAACTTAATACGGAGATCGCCGATTGACGGAGAAGGAGATGAAGTCGGCGCGAGGAATCGTCGCCGGCGGCCATTCATATCTCTTTTTTTGGCGGCAAGCACGCGAATATCGGAATTTGAAGGATATTCTGATTCTATTATGGAGTACCGTTAAAGTTTAATGAGGAAACAAATGTTTTTTCTGCCAATTGACATTTATTTCTAGTTATATACTACTCTCTTCCTTTCAAAATAAGTATTATTTTAATCTAATTTTATTTTAAAATAAGTGATATTTTAAATAATCAACATTAATGATATTCTTTCAATTTTGTCCTTATTAAAATGAAGAGAGTTTTATATGAGTAAGAAAATACTAATGAATTACTTTCTCCGATCTATATTAATTGTTAGATATACTAAGAATAGTTGTTTCAAAATACTTGCTAGCTTTAAAATTTTTGAGAGATAATTGATCATATTTTTTCAATTTTAACATTAGTACTTAAGGTCATTCTAAATTGTGAAAAGATTTATTATTGTATGTTTCCAAAAAGTTAATAAAGTTATATTAGTCAAATTATCATTCAGTACATTTTTTTAAACATGTTTATTAAGGATATGTGGATAAAAGTATATTTTACTTTCTAGAAATACATAAAAAAAAATTTTAAAAAAAATATCTAATTTAAAACACTATTTATTTTGAAATTGATGAAGTAATACAGGATTTTGAAATTGTTTCAACATTTCCGCACTGGATTATTGTTGTTAATAGGATACGACTCCATAAGAACATATATGGGGCTTTCTAGATTAGGATTTTGTCGGGGACGAGGGGTTTCTGATTTCATTTATACAATTGTTTAACGAGAAAATTTACTTCCCAATATAGCCAGTAGAACTACTTGTTTCCCTTACAAAGTTAACTGTTAGGCTGAATAGATGGACAACCTTTTCAATTTATGGTGTAAATTTTATTTATATGTTTGAGTTTTAATTTATTTCAATTAAGTATTTGAACATATGATAAAATATTTACATTAAATATTGTTTATTCAAAATTTTAAAAAGCTTACGTGTGTGTTCTCAAAGCTCATTACGTATATAAGTTAATCACGTAAAATATATTACCTTCTTTCATTATATGCGTCATCATCAATTGGAACATACTTGTAGTTTTATGACTTATTGAGATTAATGTGTATAATTAAAGGATGTGACATATTTTAAGTGGTTAACTTATTTACATAACAGACATATACACATGTATAAATGTTTTTATAAAATTTGAGTTTGAAAGTATCCAATAAAACACTTCATTGCAATGTTTGACCTAAAATACATATATTTAATATTAAAATATCTCACATTTTAATACTTTTAATTGTTATTTAAATATTAAATGTACAATAATTTATATATTATTAAAAGGATGGTCGTGGAGCATAAGGTTAAGCCAAGTGGCGTATTGAAAATTAGTCATTGACACTTTTACAACAAAAAAATATTTCAGATTATTATATTATGATGAAATATAAGCATCACAAATCTTAACTAAGATTATTAATTCGATTCCTAAAATTACGCATAATTTTAAGATGTAACATTCTGTAATGATCCGGACGTCATTACGGGATAGTTAAGGGCCTGGAACACAAAAAACAGGCTAAAGGAGAGATAGGAGGTTGTGAAATAAACTAAGTATGGATTTGGGCTTTTTCGATTAACTACTGGTCCGAGGGATCGTTGCAGCGGTGGGATAACTGCTGTAGCGAGATCGTGGTAGCGGTCGGAGTCTTGCGTGGAGAATTGGGAAATAACTGTGGGAACCGCTGTAGCGGGTCCACTGCAGCGGAAATGTGACCGCTGTAGCGGATGACGGGAATCAGAAGTGGGTTTTAAGTGGGAGATTCTGAGTTATTTCCCAGTATTTTCAAAACGTGACAGGGCGAGGTCTGAAGGCAATTTCTTCTCCAGAGTAGAGAATTATTGCGCTAAGGTAAGTTTCTTGTCCCCTAGCCCCTTTAATGGGTGTTGTTTATCATAAAAGTTGGAGGGGGGGGGGGACCCATTAATGGTGAAAATTTTGAACTAGAAAACCCTAGGTTGATGAACTAAGACTGATATTATGGGGGAGTTATGAGAGGTTTTGATTATTGAATTTCAAGTAATGTTTATTTCCTAAGGTTCCTCTTGCTAATGTTGACGGGTTAGAGAAGGTGGGGACCTAGAACTAAGTGGAAGGGAAGGATTTTCTGTTAACTTGCCCTGAAAAGATAAGGGTTTCATCGAATTAGGCCCTATCTTGAGGAGTGATTAGTTAATGATTATATGTGTATAAATTTCAAACAATCCGAAGCATTGAGGAAGGGCAAAGCTCTTGCAGAGTAACGAAGTCGGTAACTTCGAGTAATCGAGGTAGGTTATAGTTTGAGGGTTAGACCCTGCTTAATGATATGTATGCTTATGTGATAATTGTATGTGAATGGTCTTCGAACATCCCTTGTTGTGAGTTGTCTTGTGAACGAGTATGATTACTGTGTTGATAGAAACTCATGAATTAATATGTTGATAAGTTTATGAGAATTGTGAAGTGAATTGCTTGTCATGAATTGATTATGTGAAAGGAGAATAAAAAATTAGAGTACATGTGAATTGTACAACTTGTATACTTGTTGTTTTGTAAAAATTGAGATTGAATAGGATAGTGACTGTATCCTGAATTGAGAGGCTCGAGCCCGAGTGGAGTATCCGGGCGAGTGAATATTATTATCGAGTGGCTCATATCCGAGGGGAGCATCTGAACGAGCATATGAGTGGGAGAGTGTGCCACACCGACACAATACATGGATTTCTAGAGTCCCCTACAGGTCATGACTGGATGGACAAAAATAAAACCCTCCGGCATGTGTGTACATGATTCGTATAGTTGAGTGTTAAGGGGAGATGGCAGAGGCGTGTGCCCGTCATGTTATCCTTGGTTGTGTTGTTTTCATATTGTTTTGTGATTTCATTAATGTTCATGAAGTTGGATTGAGGAACGTGCTCAGATAATGTGCAAAGTATCGTTGATATGACATGAGTCGATGACGAAGATCCTGCTTTAATGCTAAGTGTGACTTTGTCACCGCGTGTAATTCTTGAATAGTTGTTGCTATGATTAACTGTGGACATGTAGCTCTTAATAGTTGATACAATTTTTATTTTATTATACGTGTTTGATGGATTTATGGAATATGTGAGATGATAAACTATGATATATTAAACTGTGGGATGGATGAACTTATAAGAGTGCTGCATGTTCCGCTGCAAAGGAACCATTTCCGTTGCGCCGAGACCGCCGTAGCGGTCAAGCGATCGTTGTAGCAAAAAGGCCTAATCCAGTGAGTAGGTTGGCTGTCCACTGTGTAGAACTAGTGTGTATGAATTGTGTTGTACTTTCTTAAACGTTGTAGATTGGTCTTATATTATTATTACTCGATATACGTGTTATTAATTAGGGTTGGCCGATGATGCCTACCAGTATCGTGTTATGTATTGACCCTACCCCTGCATTCTTTTTTGAGTGCAGAGTTCGAGCTAGGTAGTTCTTTACGCCCTCACTGTAGAGCAGCAGTTTCGGAGTTTGAGAAGGTGAGTAGATGAGGACACAGTTCACTCCCCCATTGGAGATGTCTTTCTTTCATACATTTGAAAACTTTGTTTCTTTTTTAGTTGTTAGTTTCCTTAGCTTGTAAACAGACGTCTAGTACAATAACAATCGGGTTCTGGGAAATTGTTTATTTAGTTTTGGTATGCGCAGTGTATTGATCCGAAATTATTTTTAGAACATAACAGTTGATGTTTTTATGAATGTCTTGATTTTGGGGTCACTTGGGAATTGTTATCGAGTTTCGCTAGTTCTCTCACCATGGAGAATTAGTGTGGGTGCCAATCACGGCCATTTGGGTCATGACAAAGTTAGTATCAGAGCTTTAGGCTCGTTAATCTCATTGCACTAAGACGGGTCTAGTAGAGTCTCGTGGATCGATGCGGTGACGTCCGTAACTTATCTTCAAGAGGCTACATGACTTTAGGAAAACTCCTTCCTTCTCTCCTTTTTGCAATTACTTGATTCTAATTTGTATCCGGTGATCCAAATTGGTATCTAACAACTTTTCTTCTTTCCTTCTCAGATGATGACAACACGTGCAAATTGTAACAGAGACACAACACTCGAGCCAGCAGTGGCAGCCCCAGTTCATGGTAGAGGAAGGGGTAGAGGTCGTGGCCGGAGACCCACTGTGGCTAGAGGAGGGGCCCGTGCTCCTACTCCAGTTAGGGAGAGGTCTGCATCCCCCTTGCCACTAGTAGTCCAGGAGCGGATGACTGCTGAAGCTGAGGTCCCCACGCAGGGAGAAGCTCCTGTCGCTCCAGCATCTTCGGAGGTCCTAGCTCAGGTCCTCAACCTTCTGAACAGCCTTGTGGGCACCAGGGCAATGCCAGTAACTCCAGCAGGGCAGCAGTCAGGAATTCAGCATGCAGCTGGTGTGGCAGCTAGTGTGGCCCCGTGGATTGATGACATATCAGAGGTTTTTGTGTTTTCGAGGCCGGTGGCAGGACCGATGATGACATGTGAAGAGCACGACTTGTTTTGGAGGTTCACCAAGACGAAGCCTCCCACCTTCTACAACACAGAGGTGGAGGACGCCTATGAATTCATCATAGATTGTCACGAGAGGCTCCATAAGGATGGAGGCGGTGGAGAAGTACGGTGTTGAGTCGTCACCTTCCAGTTGATGGGTGATGCAAAGCTCTGATGGAGGGCTTTCGTGGAGTGCAGACCAGTAGGGTCACCATCGTTGTCTTGGACCCAATTCTACTCCACATTCTTGGAGAAATATGTTCCCTGCACTCTGAGGGATAGGAGACAGATTGAGTTCACCACCATTGAGCAGGGGAGCTCATCAATTGCTACATATGAGGCTGATTTCACTCCTTGTCCAGATATGCTCTACCCTTACTGACCACCGAGGAGGAGAGGATCAGGGGTTTGTTAAAGGCCTGAATGTAGGTCTCCAGGTACCAGCTCTGCCAATTGGTCTCTTCGGGTAAGACTTTTCAGGAGGTGGAAGAGTACGTGAAGTCGGTTGAAGGGGTGAGGAAAGAGAGTTATGCGAGAAATGCCGAGAAGAAGGCTCGGAAAGTTGGGTATACCAGTGGTTCTTATGTCAAGTCTCCAACACCACATGGTTTCTCTGGGAACCCTACTCAGTCTTCCATGCAGGTGTCAGCCGGGACAGCTCCGTGATCATCAGGTGCAGTTGGGGGTACTCAGATGGTTCGTTCTAATTTTGGGGCTCATCCTATTTCTTCTCTTCCAGCTCAAAGACCAGTTATTGAGAAGCTCTGCCATGAGCATGGTGAGTATGGACACATCCATAGATGGTGCCCCAGGTTTGGACAGGGCGAACAGATTATTCCTCACCCATCTCCTCGAGCTCCAGCCCCAACTGTGAGGGGAGGTAGTGCATTCAGTCCGGATAGTCCACAGCTGGGATGAGGTGGTCAGCCGACCATTAGATATGGTGTTTAGTAGGATAGGGGACATGCTCAGGTAGGTAGGGGTGGCACCCAGGTAGGTAGACGGGTGGAACAACCCAACTGGGGTGGTTCTCAGGCTAGTAATCATGCTCATTTCTATGCTTTTCCTGGTAGACCGGAGGTAAAGGCTTCAAACACCGTCATCACATGTATGATCTTCGTGGCCGATAAAATGGCTATTGAGTTGTTTGACCTGAGCTCTACATTCTCTTATGTGTCTACTAATTTTCCTTTGGGTTTGAATCTTGTGTATGATGTGCTTAATACTCCTATATGTGTGTCTACTCCTGTTGGGGATTCTGTATTAGTGGATAGGGTTGTTCATGATTGCATTGTTGAATTCATGGGATTTGACACTCCGGCGGACTTAGTGATCTTAGACATGGTTGATTTTGATATAATTTTGGGAATGAGTTGGTTGTCTCCTTACCATGCCACTCTAAATTGCTATGCTAAGACCGTTGATAACGCTCAAACTCACACATCCTGCTGAAGTATGAAGCAGATGTTGTCAATAAAAAATCCAATAAAAAGATTGGGGTCGAACCCACAGGGAATATGGAAGATCTAGACTAATGTCGGTAAGTGAACTTGTTAGTTAGTTGCTCCAATTTGGGGTTTTTAAGAAAACTATAATTAAAACAATGATTAAAATTATGATTTAAAATCAAGAGTTAAGAATAACTAGGGTTTGTGTTCCCCATGGATTCATAACTACTTCGGGTATACACACGTGATCAATACCAATGCTTACTTATAAAACTAATAACTAGGGTTCATCCAAACGACTGGTTCATCCCTATTGGATGACTATACTTAATCACCGGGTTAGGTCTCATAAGCGGTTTCAAACTATCTGTTATCACTGTATTTCAAATTTAACTATCATGCAACCACAACTCAAGTTAATACAATGATCATCAAGATCAAGACTTTGTTGTAATTCTCTTTTCTTAATCTCTACCTCTCTAGGCTCAAGCAAGTAAATAATTCAGGCAAATCTAACGTTGTACACTGTTAAGAAACGTTTAAGCATGAAAAGATACAATACAAGTGTGTCGCATTGATTTTTAATCACTTTTGTATATCCCTAGCTCATTAATCCACCATAGTTCCCACAACCCTAGCTATGGAGGTTTTAGCATTTCATAGTTGCAAGGTTGTGATATTCATTCATAATTAAACACATAATTTAATACTTACAATAGTAGATGAGAGAAAAGCTTCTTTTATTATATCAGAAAAACCTCAAGAACAGTTGATAAAGATCAAGAAAGAATCCAAGAAAAGGTTGATCACAAGTCAATCAACTCAATTCTATATTTTTCCCTCGAATCTCAATTGATTTCACGCCTCTCTCACTTCTCTCTAATGTTCTCTATGATTCTCCCTTGAAAATAAAACATAAAAGGTATTTATATAGACATAAGAATGCTTTTCCTAAGCTAACAGGGTGATTTTCCATAACTGGCACCGCTTGAGCCACGACTGATCATACGACCCGTAGCAGGATTGTACGGGTCATACCTGCTATCTGTAAGTCTTTGGCTTGCTGAAATTTTGGCTGTGTTGGGCACTGGTACGACTTGTAAATGCTTCCTACAAGTCGTGCTTTGCTTCCGTGGTCTGGATCTGAGAGCTCTGACTTTTTTCTGAAATTACTTACGAGTGTTGTGGTACGACTTGTACCTCCCAGCCACGACTCGTACTGTCTGAAGTTCTGCTTTGCAATAAAAATACTTTGAAGATCACCACTACTCCTGGTACAATTCGTACATCATTTCCACGATTCGTAGATCCATCCGTATCAGGAGTCTTCCTTTGTGCAATTTCTTCTGAATATTTCCACAACTCAGGTTATGGCTCGTACCATTATTGTATAGCTCGTATTGAGAGTCGTAGGTTGCATTCTTCCCAGTTCAGCCATCTGAAACTTTTCAAGGTTCTTAGTATGGCTCATACCATAAACGTACGGCTCATACCATCAACATACGCCTCGTACTGAGACTGTCACTTTAGCTCATTTTCTGCACTTTCAGGCTTCCTTTCACACATTCTTGCTCCAACACTTATTTTTCTTGTAATCAAAGAAAAAATTCCTTATATCCATATAAATACACCTAAGTTCATGCTATTTTATTAGTTTTGAGCGTCGAGAGTGTTGTAAACTCACAACACATCAACACCCTCAACTTGAGACTTTTGCATGTCCTCTGGCAAAGAAAAGAAAAAAATAAACACGACGCTCAACTAGAAAATAAACCTAGGATACTACAGTAAATACCAAACAAAATTTGCACTATAATTCCAACAACTTTTGACCCTTCTTTCGTGAACCAATATCAGCTAACGTACTACAAGCAACCACAAAACATAATAAGCAGGGATCAAGACATGTCATCTAGCTATTAACAAGCAATCGAGTCATCACCAATGCTTTTCACATAGACCACTGGTAAAGTTAAACATAAACCATGTACCCTCACAAAAAATGAAGTCCCTACTCACAGATATTGTAACATATACGACATGGGACTGAACAAGCGAGATTCTTACTCTCACAAAAAATTCCAAGTACTGCGTATCAGATACCATAGGTTTGCCCTTATTTTCTCTGTTTCGGTCTGTCAGATGGTCAGATTAGAATCACTATAGGACTTGATGTAGCTTGTAATGTAGGCTTTAGGGCTGGACATGATATATATGAGATCTTTTTAAGTGACTAGCCCTTCCTTCGCACTACATATATTGGCTCCATTTTTCACCTATTGCACCCCTTTTTGCTTTTCCTTCTTTTTGCTCCCTTTTCACCCCTTTGTATGTATTTGTATGAGTGTGGTGTATTTTTAACATTTTTTCAAGCATTATTTTTCTTTTTGAATCTTCTTTGTTCAAATTTTTCATCTTTTTTTTCTTTTTCATTTGTCAAATCACACCTCATTTTTCACCTTTTCTCTTTTCTCTCCCTTTTCCTCGTTCCCACTATTTATGCACCCCTACTCTAGCCACCCTCAACTTAGGAATTTTGCCTATTTTGAGGTTCACAATATCCAAGGAGGGATCAGGGCCAAAACAGGTTCATTATAAAAAATGGGTACGGTTCATCGGCTAATCAAAGAAAAATGGTTTTTTAAAGGCTCAAAATTGGGATCAAGGGAATCATATGATTTTGGTAAGGTTATTTAGGCTAAAAGTGGGCTCAACAAAAACGGCCTATGATCATATCTAACCAACCATCCTTAACCTATGCAAAGACCAACCAGGCAAGTTCTAGATCTTCAACATAATACTGAACTAAGTATCAAACCTCACTCACTCATGGCACATGACTTATATTCACTCTACCTGTCTGGTTTATGCATGACTTAACAAGAATACTCATTCTAATACACTAAATGACATCAAAATATCCACATAAATCATGCATGCAGTCACAAGTACACAACTAATTCATCAACAATTTTTAAATAGGGTCAATTTTTTTCAAAAATTCAACACTAGTGCATTTTTATTGGCTGAGTACTCCTAAGCTACTTTCTAATTAAAAAAAAATCACAAAATAAGAAAATAAAATCCTAAACATGCCGGTTCTTCTAGATAGCATGCCTGAGAAAAAAGAAACACGGCAAGAAAAACCCTCAGATGAATCCAAAAATCCAAAAAATATAAGTACACCCCCTCCCCTTTTGAAAATTGTGCTTTTTCCCCAAAGCATTAACTACAAGAATAGAGGGAAGAGAACATATATGTGGCACTCTAAGTGCACCTATCATCCTGCGGAGGAGGTACCTCCGCTGCAATCATGGCACTAGCAGTGGCCGGCGCACTCAATGGTGTGTCAACAGGGGGAGTGGTTACCGCCTCCGTGGTCTTGGCCATCTCTACGGCCTCTGTGATGATCTAGGTTGAATGCGGCTCACCTAAAGGGTCCTTTCCACTAGCAAGATCTGGCTAAGCCATGGTAGAGCTGCCTACTCCTCTAGCTCTCTCCTACAGCTCTGACATGTGTGAGTCATGAGTCTGCAGGCTATCCACTTGTGCCCGCTTGCGTTCTCTTCTCTTCTTTCGTCCTTCTCTTCCTCAGGCTCTCTTCTCCAACATCCTCGAAGACCCTCTTCTTTTCTTTCTCTTTTTCAGCTGTCATGGGCTCCCAATAAGCTGCCAAGTCAATCTCCTCATCTAGCTCCTCATCCAAGTCTGGAAGAGTGGGAGCTGCTATCACTATCGAATGTCATGATGCTAGTTCGGTCACTTGGCTCCGAAGAGCTCCCAACTCCTCTCGGAGGCTTCTTGTGTCTGTCTGCTCCACCATGCATCTATTAAATCAGCTCTCAAATCCATCGAGCCTGGTATGCAGGGCCTGTGCGGCTGTATCTATATCTGCTTTCACCCAGGGCTTCAGATTCTCCATCATTGCTTGGATTTTTCTTTCGGCCATCGTCAACCTTTTGGCCAATCTCTGGAGAAAGTCCTGGGGCACTAGAACGTACCCTGCTGGTGTCTAGCTCAGATGCCTAGGCAGTGGTGTAGAAGCAGTGCTGGGAGCTACCTCTGAATTACCGACATCTATAGCCGGTATCTCGCTCTGCTCCTGTGAGGTGGGGGCATTCACCTTCCCCCTACTGGCTTCTTCACAATTCTATCAGCCATCAATAGCCACATGGTCATCGGTGTGGGGGCTCCCAAGCCCAACTTCTTAAACACAGCCAATGGCATCAGATTGATGCTTGCTCCTAGATCACAAAGTGCCCTTGTGAACTCAACATTGCCAATTGTGCAAGGGATGGTGAAAGCACCCAGATCTTCCTTCTTCTGGGCCAGGACCCGTGTAGCTATGGCACTATAGTGATGTACACTAGATAAAAGCTCATAACTCATGGACCTCTTCTTTGTCACAAGGTCCTTCATGAACTTAACATATCCTGACATTTGTTCCAACGCCTCAACCAATGGTATGTTCACAGATAATTGTTTGAGCATTGACAAAAATTTCTGAAACTTACCATTCTCTGCCTTCTTCTTCATTCTTTGGGGGAATGGTGGTTGTGGTCACGGGATAGCCTGGTAAATTTGCGTTGTGCCTTGTTCAACTTCAGACCCTTTTCACCGGTTGGGCCTCAGGCAAACTCAGCATTCTCAGCACATTCCATCGTAGCACTATTTTTATTATCTTCAATCACACTCTCTTTCTTCCGTTCAACTACAAATGGTAGAGGGGGGTCAACTGTGGTCTTAACCACTCCTAGTCATCACAGCCATGCAGTGACCATCATTCTTTGGGTTCTGGACTGTATTGCTAGGTAGTGCACCCTTCTGTCTAGGGTTCAATGATTGAAAGTTTCCTTAGATGCTGTTCGATTTGCTCGATAGTTATTGTGTGGGACTCCACTCTCTGATCCATTCTTGATATATCACCACAAATTTCCTTTAATAGATCATCAATGGGTCTCACCTTTTTCAGCATCTCAGTCATCATGCTCTCTAACTTTGACTGTCCAGCCTCCCCCTCTCATGCATTGGGAGGCACATAAACTCTAACTCGGTCATTGTGGTAGTTGTCATTCCTTCTCCGGTCTCCTTCGCGCTCACGACCTCGGTTCCTGTCTCTGTACCCGTTTCAATTGTATTTATCTCTATATTGGTTCAGACCTTGGTTTCCAGAACCTTGGCGCCAAGCGTCTTGTCCATACACTTGGGCGTTGGCTCAGAAACCCGCCACCTGGCTGTCCAGGAAGTTTGCCTCCTCAGCTCCTGTCCTTGTGTCCCCACTGTGTTCACATTTTTGGCTCCAACTTCCATAATGTGCTTCGTAAGCAAATCCAACAATGTGCGCATATGAGCCAACTCCTGTTCATGTTCTTTTTCTTTCTTACGTTGGTCTGCAGTCAAACCAACAACCTATGTACCGGCCGCTGCATCTGCCTCCCGAGTATGCCATGCCATATTTGTTTTTATCACCCTGTCAAGAATAGTAGCAGTTTGCTCCCAGGTGTGACTCATCAATGCTCCTCCTGCCACTGTGTCTGGTACAACTTTTATGTTTCAAAGACCTGTAGAAAATTTCCAACAAATTGTCATCTGAAATTTTATGGTTTGGGCAGTTTGTCAACTTCTTCTTGAACCTCAGCCAGGTTTCATGAAGTGCCTCGATTTTAAGTTGTTGAAAATTGTAAATTTCATCCTTGAGCTGCAACATTCTGTAGGGGGGAAAGAATCTCTCTAAGAAGGCTTTCTTGAGTTCCCTCCAGTTGGTTATGGAGTCGTTAGGCAACTCTGATAACCATGAAGTGGCTTCCCCTAACAGAGAAAAGGGGAAAAGTATGAGTCTAATGGAATCTGGGCTAACTCCAGTAACCTATACGCCTTGCATATTCCCACAAAGTTCATTAGGTGTAGGTTGGCGTCATCCGCTGCATGACCACTGAACACCCCTTTCATGTTTAACAGTTGAATCATAGTGCTCGTAATGTCAAATTAGGTCCCAACGGGCAGTGGTGGTGGTACAATTGCTCCAGTTGACCCAACTTCATCAATGTCTGGGTCCTCATCATCGAAGAATTGAGGGGAAAATCTATGGCCTCTGTTGCCCCGCCCATGTCGACCAGCGCTAACAACCTCATCTCTAGCATCCTCCGCATCCTGAAGTGCAGCTTGCCTAGGTTCTTCAGCTATGCTGGCATCTCTCTGCTCCTAGCTTTTCATTCTGCACAGTGTTCGTTCAATTTTGGGGTTCAACGGAATCAGGGGATTTCCACTACTCTGAGTTCTTGGCATTCACCGAGAAACAACTTGTGGGTATCACAAACAAAAAAAGAACACGTAATTCAGGAAAACTACCAAAAGTTAAATACAAGCAATTAATCTAGTCTTAGTCGTATTCCCCGGCAATGGCGCCACTTTTTGATAACGTTGAAACTCACACCTCCTGTTGAAGTACGAAGAGGACGTTGTCAATAAAGAACCTAACAAAGAGGTTGGGGTCAAACCCACAGGGAATATGAAAGATCTAGACTAATGCCGGTAAGTGAACTTGTTGGTTAGTTACTCTAATTTGGAGCTTTTAAGAAAATAATAATTAAAACAACAATTGAAATTATGATTTAAAATCAAGAGTTATGAATAACTAGGGTTTGTGTTCCCCATGTATACATAACTACTTCGGGTATACACACATGATCAATATCTATGCTTACTTGTAGAACTGATAACTAGGGTTCATCCAAACGACTGGTTCCTCCCTATTGGATAACTATACTCAATCATTGAGTCAGGTCTCATAAGCGGTTTCAACCTATCCGTTATCACTATGTTCCAAATTTAACTATCCTGCGATCACAATTCAAGTTAATACAATGATCATCAAGATCAAAGCTTTGTTATAATTCTCTTTTCCTAATCTCTACCTCTCCAGGCTCAAGAAAATAAAGAATTCGGGCAAGTCCTAACATTGTACACCATTAAGATACGTTTAAGAATGAAGAGAATAAAATACAAGTGTGTTGCATTAATTTTGAATCACTTTTGTGTATCCCTAGCTCGTTAATCCACCATGGTTCCCACAACTCTAGCTATAGAGGTTTTAACCTCTCATAGTTGCAAGGTTGTGATATGCATTCATAATTAAACACATAATTCAATACTTACAATAGTAGATGAGAGAAAAGCTTCTTTTATTATATTAGAAAACCCTAAAGAACGGTTGATAAAGATCAAGAAAGAATCCAAGCAAAGGTTGATCACAAGTCAATCAACTCAATTCTATGTTTTTCCCTCGAATCTCTATTGATTTCATGCCTCTCTCACTTCTCTCCAATGTTCTCTATTGTTCTACCTTGAAAATAAAACATAAAAAGTATTTATACAGACATAAGAATCCTTTTCCTTAGCTAACAGGATGATTTTCCATAACTGCATCGCCTGAGCCACAACTGATCATACGACCCATAGCAGGATTATAAGGGTCATACCTACTGTCCATAAGTCCTTGGATTGCTGAAATTTTGGGTGTGTTGGGCACTGGTATGACTCGTGCATGTTTCCTACGAGTCATGCTTTGTTTCTGTGGTTTGGCTCTAAGAACTTACTTTTTCTGAAATTATTCACGAGTGTTGTGGTACGACTCGTACTTCCCAGCCATGACTCATACTTTATGAAGTTCTGCTTAGCACTAAAAATCCTCTAAAGATCACCACTACTCCTGGTAAGATTCGTACATTGTTTCCACGATTCTTAGATCCATCTGTATCAGGAGTCTGCCTTTATGCAATTTCTTCTAAATATTTTCACGACTCAGGTTACGGCTCGTACCATCGTTGTACGACTCGTACTGAGAGTCGTAGGTTGCATTCTTCCCAGTTCAGCCATTTGAAACATTTCACGATTCTCAGTACAACTCGTACCATCAATGTACGGCTCGTACTGAGACTGTCACTTTAGCTCATTTTTTGCACTTTCAGGCTTCCTTTTCACATTCCTTCTCTAACACTTATTTTTCCTGTAATCAAAGAAAAAGTTTCTTATATCCATATAAACACATTTAAGTTCATGCTATTTTCTTATGTTTGAGTGTCGAAAGTGCTGTAAACTCACAACACATCAACCGTCACTATATCGGGTCCAGGGTCGTCTAGGTTGTAGTTTAAGGAGAATTGTATCCCTACTCCTAAGAAACTTATTTCTTATATTCGTGCCTGTAAGTTGATAGAGCGGGATTGTTCAACATATTTGGTGCATGTTCGGGACACTAGTTCAGAGGGTCCTTCCATAGAGTCGGTCTCAGTTGTTTATTAGTTCTTAGAGGTGTTCCCTGCAGATTTTTATGGCATGTCGCCGGACCGTGACATAGATTTCTGTATAGACTTGGAGCCAAGAACCCAACCCATTTCTATTCCTCTATACCAAATAGCACATGCTGAGTTGAGAGAGCTCAAGGAGCAACTGCAGGAGTTGCTTAGTAAAGGATTCATTAGACTGAGTGTGTCACCATGGGGTGCCCCGATTTTGTTTGTAAAGAAGAAGGATGGTAGTATGAAATCCTGCATCTACTACCACTAGTTGAACAAGGTAACTCTTCGGAATAAGTACCCTCTTCCTCGAATAGATGATCTGTTTGACCAGTTACAAGGAGCGGCTATGTTTTCAAAGATTGATTTGACGTCAGGTTATCACCAGTTGAAAATTCGGGCTGAAGACATTCCGAAAACATCCTTTTGGACAAGGTATAGGCATTATGAGTTTCTGGTCATGTCATTTGAACTCACTAATGCCCCGACCGCGTTCATGAGCCAGATGAACAGTATTTTCAAACCTTACCTAGATTCTTTATTGGGTTTATTGATGATATCTTGGTGTATTTTAAGACCAAATAGGAGCACAAACCATTTAAGGATTGTGTTGGAATTACTGAAAGAGAAGTAGTTGTATGCCAAATTCATCAAGTGCGAGATTTTTTTAGAGTTAGTGTCCTTTTGTAATGCCCTAGAAACTTAACGACTAGATTCGGGACTTAAATCAGAAAATTTGGGAATCTGCAGAAAATGCCTCAAAATGACTCACCTAACAAGTCGTTATGAGACCTAACGATCTGTTAGGTGCCTCGTGGTCAGACCTGGGTCAAATTTTAAGGTGTGAGGCAGTGTACCCCATGAGTCCTCATTACGACTCGTTATGTGTGACCACAAGGTGTCACCCGTGGGGATCTTTAGGGCTTTTGGGCAGTGTGATCCACGATAGGTGACCACCAGTCGTGGTAACTCACCACGAATTGTTTGGTCCCTCGTGGTGACCATCAAGGACTTATGGGTAGTGTACTCAACGAGTATGACCACGAGTCGTGGTCACTAACCACGACCCATTAGGACCACCTGACAGTTCTTCCCTACGATTTTCTAAGGGTTGTTTAGTGATTTTCTGCTTTTCTAAAATTTAAACCACGTAGTTTTAGATGTAATTTTAGAACTATTAGTGGGAGGGAACGACCTCTCCTCTCATTCCCCACGTAATTCTCAGAAAACTCATCGAAGAGTCTCTCAAGAACTCTCAAGCAAGCTTAGGGTTTTCCCTCTATTGCAACAGTTCGAGTTTTCTTCTCCGGGGAAATTTTAGTCAGGTATGTGAGAATTCTACAAGGGAATTGTTCTTCCTTTGTGTCCCCCAAACCCTCTTATAGTTCCTCTATAAGTTTTAGCCCTGAGCTTTCTAATACGAAGAGATTTCAAGTTGTCATTCGTTAATTTCACATAAAATGATATTCATGAGCATTGTTGATATGATCTCCATCAGTTCTTGACCAAATTGTTGATGTTCCTGCAAAAGTGAATTTAAGTTCTAAACTTTTGAATGAAACGTATTTGCATATGAAATTCCATCTGAGTTCAGGGTACCATCAGCTAAGGGTCAGAGAGTGTGACATATCGAAAACAGCATTAAGGACTCGGTATGGTCACTATGAGTTTATGGTTATGTCCTTCGGGCTAACGAATGCCCACACAGCCTTCATGGACCTGATGAATAGAGTTTTCAAGCTGTATCTGGATATGTTAGTCATTGTGTTCATCGACGACATTCTGGTATACTCCAGAAATGAGGAAGAACATGCTAATAACCTGAGGATAGTGCTTCAGATGCTTAGAGACCGCCAGTTGTTCACCAAGTTCAGCAAGTGTGAATTCTGGTTGAAGTCCGTGACCTTCCTGGGTCACGTGTTCTCGATCGAAGGTATTCAGGTTGATCCTCAAAAGATAGCAACAGTGAAAGATTGGCCCAGACCTACCTCTCCGATGGAAATTAGGAGTTTTCTGGGCTTAGCTGGTTATTACCGACGGTTTGTGGAAGGTTTCTCCTCTATAGCATCTCCTCTGACTAAGTTAACTCAGAAGAAAGTGAAGTTCCATTGGTTGGGTGTGTGTGAGAAGAGTTTCTAGGAGTTGAAGACTCGATTGACTACCGCTCCAATTTTGACCTTGCCAGAAGGAACAGATGGGTTAGTTGTCTATTGTGACGCTTCTAGAGTTGGACTCAGTTGCGTTCTGATGCAGAAGGGCAAGGTGATAGCCTACGCCTCCAGACAGCTCAAAGTTCATGAGAAGAATTATCCAACTCATGACTTGGAGTTGGTAGTGGTGGTGTTTGCACTGAAAATATGGAGACATTACCTATATGGGGCTCATGCGGATGTGTTCACAGACCACAAGAGCCTTCAGTATGTGTTCAGTCAGAAAGACCTAAATCTTCGTCAGAGAAGGCGGTTGGAGCTACTGAAAGATTATGACATGAGTCTACTGTATCACCCGGGCAAGGCGAATATGCTGGCTGATGCACTAAGAAGGTTTTCTATGGGGAGCGTAGCTCATGTTGAAGAGGGAAAGAAGGAAATGGTAAAAGATATTCATAGACTATCCCGGTTAGGGGTGCAGTTGTTGGATTAAGTTGAAGGTGGAATAGTGGTGCAAAGCAGGTCAAACTCTTCTTTAGTTGTGGAAGTCAAGTCCAGATAGGACGAAGATCCCATCTTACTCAAACTTAAAGAAGCAGTTCTCAGAAAAGAAATAGAAGCTTTCTCCAAAGGGGGAGATGGTGTGCTCCGTTACCAGGCAGATTGTGTGTACCGGATGTTGGTGAGTTGAGACAGCAGATACTAGTTGAAGCACACAGCTCAAGATACTCCATTCACCTTGGTGCTACTAAAATGTATCATGATTTGGGGGGATATTTACTGGTGGAACGACATGAAGAGAGACATCGCTGAATTCGTAGCCAAGTGCCCGAATTGCCAGAAAGTCAAGGTAGAGCATCAAAGACTAGGAGGCATGACTCAGGATATCATCATACCCACATGGAAGTGGGAAAAATTAAACATGGACTTCATTATGGGTCTACCTCGGACTCGTCGGCAGCATGACTAAATCTGGGTAGTAGTAGACCGGATGACTAAGTTAGCACATTTTGTCCCAGTTAAAACCATAGATTCAGCTGAGGACTATGCTATACTTTACATCAGAGAGTTAGTTAGACTTCATGGGGTGCCATTAGCTATCATTTCAGATAGAGGAACTCAGTTCACCTCTCACTTCTGGAAGTCTTTTCAGAAGGGACTAGGCACTCAGGTCAAACTCAGCACAGCTTTTCACTTGCAGACAGATGGGCAAGCTGAGCTGACTATTCAGACTCGAGAAGATATGTTGAGAGCGTGCATGATCAATTTCAAGTGCAGTTGGGATGATCATTTGCCTCTGATAGAGTTTGCGTACAACAACAGCTACCACTCTAGCATCTAGATGGTCCCGTTTGAGGCATTGTATGGTAGGAGGTGTAGATCCCTATCAGGTGGTTTGAAGTGGGTGAAGCTGCTATAATCAGGCCGGACTCAGTTCATGAAGCTATGCAGAAGGTACAACTCATTAGAGCAAGATTGAAATAGCTCAGAGCCGTCAGAAATCTTATGAGGATATGAGGAGAAGAGAATTGGAGTTTGCTGTAGATGATTTGGTTTGCTTGAAAATTTCGCCCATGAAAGGGGTGATGAGATTTGGGAAGAAAGGAAAGCTCAGTCCTAGGTATGTGGTACCCTGCAGGATTTGGAGATGAATTGGCAAAGTAGCTTATGAGGAGGTACCAGTCCAAATCCTTGACCGTCAGGTTCGTAAGCTAAGGAACAAGGAAATAGCTTCAGTCAAGATCTTATGGAGAAATCAGCAAGTTGAGGGAGCTATGTGGGAGGCCGAAGCAGATATGATGGCACAATATCCGCATTTTCTCTCTACCGACGCTGTTACAACTTAAAATATTAGTTCTGCATTAGAAACTAATTTAGTTGTTTGGTTCAATTTATGTTTTTAAGTTTCCTTTATGATTTTGGACGTATGTGTGAAAGGTGAATTCAGTTCAGTTATGTATGTTGAAACGTGGGTATTGATTCTGTCAGTTTTGGAGTTAAATGAGCAGTATTTGATCATTGTGATTGTTATTCCCTGCTTTCCTATGTATTTTCCAACATTCGAGGATGAATGTTTTCAAGGGGAAGATATTGTAATACCCCGGAAACTCAAAGACTAGATCCGGGACTTAAATAAGAAAATCTGGGAATCTGCAGAAAATGCCTCAAAACGACTCACCTAACGAGTCATTATAAGACCTAATGACCTGTTAGGTGCCTCGTGGTCAGACCTAGGTCAAATGTTAAGGTGTGAGGCAGTGTACCCCATGAGTCCTCACCACGACTCATTATGTGTGACCACGAGGTGTCACCCGTGGGGATCTTTAGGGCTTTTGGGCAGTGTGATCCATGATAGGTGACCACTAGTCGTGGTCACTCACCACGACTCGTTAGGTCCCTCGTGGTGACCATCAAGGACTTCTGGGCAGTGTACTCAACGAGTATGACCACGAGTCGTGGTCACTAACCACGACCTATTAGGACCACCTGACAGTTCTTCCCTACGATTTTCTAAGGGTTGTTTAGTGATTTTCTGCTCTTCTAAAATTTAAACTACGTAGTTTTAGATGTAATTTCAGACCTATTAGTGGGAATGAACGGCCTCTCCCCTCATTCCCCAGGTCATTCTCAGAAAAGTCATCAAAAAGTCTCTCAAGAACTCTCAAGCAAGCTTAGGGTTTTCCCTCTATTGCAGCAGTTCGAGTTTTCTTCTCTGGGGAAATTTTAGTCAGGTATGTGGGAATTCAACAAGGGAATTGCTCTTCCTTTGTTTCCCCCAAACCCTCTTATAGTTCCTCTATCAGTTTTAGCCCTAAGCTTTCGAATACGAAGAGATTTCATGTTGTCATTCGTTAGTTTCACATAGAATGATATTCATGAGAATTGTTGATATGATCTCCATCAGTTCTTGACCAAATTGTTGATGTTCCTGCAAAAGTGAATTTATGTTCTGAACTTTTGAATGAAACGTATTTGCGTATGAAATTCCATCTGAGTTGTGAAGTGTGATTTGGGATGATTTCCTAGTATTTCTTATTGTCGAGATGTTAAGTAATTACTCCCTTGATAAGAATGATTTTAGCCCTGGCATGAATAAGAGAGCTATAGCACTGCTTGCCGGATGAGATTTCCTTTAATTCTTGAAATTTTTGCCATATTATGGAATTCCCGTGTTGTTGGGATGAGATGAGTTCTCTGTTAACTGTTTAGTAGTTCAGTTTAGTTAGAACATAGAATCTCTTCAGAACTATGCAGAATTTGTCAACTGATCAGTCTGACTTCAGTCTTTTCCTGAGGTGTCAATGGTGCCTCCCAATTATCAGAATCAGATTCAGAACCCAGTTTATTGGTCTATTAGGCAGTCATGACATTTTAGATATATAGCTCTAACTAGCCTTAGGACCCCAGTTCAGATTACAGTTTCTTCTTAGACGGTTACGACGCTTCTAGATAAGCAGCTCTGACCAATCTAGCACCTAGTTTTAGAATCTGGTCTGATAAGACTCTCAGGGTACTTTCAGTAATATCCCAGACTAGTCTTAGACCCAGTTTCGAGCTATCAGCTTAGTAATTCAGTCTAGGTTTTCTAGTTGGAGTAGGACTTAGCACCGAGCGGGCTAGGGTTCCAGCGCACCCAGGTTTCCAGAACTTCGTTGCTAGCGTAGGTTATAGTATTATTTGTCCTGATTGGCCCCAGACTCTTTTGATCACCCAGCTCATGTCTTTATACCCTGGAAAGGTATATTGGGTATACATTATACTCCACGTCTAGTTCACGTGGTTATATGTCGGTTACAGACTCTCCCACTAGTCAGTCCAGTCCTGTCTCAGAATAAGAAACTCAGTTCAGTTCCAGCTCTATCACTCTAGCTTAGTTCAGTACAATATCTCAGACTCAGAAATTTCAAACTCAGGGCATGTCATTGACCATTAGACAGGGTCACTTTGACCATCTCGGCTTATTTCAGTAGTTTAGTTCAGTATACTTATTGGTCATTGAATGTCATTTTAGTTCAGGAATTATCTTCAGTTATGTTTTCTCCCACTTACTCAGTATATTCAAAGTACTGACGCATACTTTTATGTTGTATAGTTTTATGATACAGCTGCAGGTTCTCAGACTCAGCACCGCTAGTCACTGAAATTCAGATTCTCCTCCTCAACAGCAGAAGTGTGAGTCCTTAACCTTCGAGGGCATTATTCCATTTCTTTCAGTCATTATATTACGTTTAGTTAGACTTAGAGTTAGAGGGGGCTTGTCCCAGCAACTCATTAGCTAGATGGCTTTCCGACACGGAATAAATTTCAGACTTTAGATGTTCTAAACATTATGTTTTCAGTTTTATTCTTCATAAATGCTTTTATATTATTATTTTGAAGCTTCCTCTATGCATGTGTTAGTCAGAATACCAGTGTATGATAGACCAAGGGTTGCCTTGGGGTTACTTGTGGCTCCAAGTATCGTGTTTCGTGCATGGTGTAGACTCAGGGCATGACATCTTTCTGGGGCATGTGGTTTCCAAGGAGGGAATCCAAGTTGATCCACAGAAGATGAGGCAGTCAAACCAACTAATCTGGCAAAAATCTAAAGTTTTATGGGGCTGGCCAGTTACTATCGTCGGTTCGTGAAGGGATTCGCCTCAATTGCTTCGACATTGACCAAGTTGACATAAAAGGATGTGCCCTTCCAGTGGTCAGAGGAATGTGAAGCGAGCTTTTAGAAACTCAAGACTCTACTAACCACATCACTTATCCTTGTGTTACCCATGGAAGGTAAAAACTTTGTTGTTATTATGATGCCTCACGGTTTCGGTTGGGTGCTGTGTTGATTTAGCAAGGATAGGTTATTGCATATGTATCAAGACAGCTGAAGGTGCCTGAAAAGAACTACCCCGTGCATGATCTGGAGTTAGTAGCGGTGGTGTTCGCACTGAAAATTTGGAGGCACTATCTATATGGAGCTCGATGTGAGGTGTTCACGGATCATCGCAGCTTACAATATGTATTCTCCCAAAAAGATCTCAATTTGAGGCAGAGGAGATGGATGGAGCTTCTTAAGGATTACGACATCACCATCTTGTACGACCCAGGAAAGTCCAATATGGTGGCAGACGTGTTGAGTAGGTAGACGGTGAGCATGGGCAGTTTGGCTTGCTTGAAAGTTACTCAGCGGCCGATGGCCAAGGAAGTCCAGACCTTGGCAAACAACTTAGTGAGATGGTCGTTGACAGAAAGCGGTGGAGTTCTAGCCAATCTAGAGGCTAAATCATCGCTGCTAGAGGAAATCAAAACTATACAGTTTAAAGATGAAAAGATGAGTAAAATCAGGGATAGAAGGTTCTACGAGGAGAAGCCAAGGAAGCAATATTAGATAATGATGGGGTCTTGAGAATAAAGGGGCAGTGTGTGTTCCCTGAGTAGGTGAGCTAATTAAAACTCTCTTGGCCAAAGCTCACAACTCGAGATACTCCATTTACCCCAGAGTCACCAAGATGTACCACGATCTATAACATTATTATTGGTGGGGTAGGATAAAGAGGGACATTGTGGACTACATTGCTTAGTGTTTAAATTTTCAGCAGGTGAAATACGAGCACCAAAAGCCTGGCGGAGTACTTCAGTGAATGCCTATTCCCGAGTGGAAATGGGAGAAGATAGCTATGGACTTTGTGGTTGGTCTTCACAAGACTTTGGGAAATTTTGACTCAATTTGTGTCATAGTGGACAGGTTGACCAAGTCTGCTCATTTCTTACAGGTCCAGGTGACTTACAACGCGGAGAAACTAGCCAAGCTATACGTGAAAGAGGTCATTCAGTTACATGGGGTGCCTGTTTCAATTATATCAGACAGGGGCACTCAGTTTACTTCCTATTTTCGGAGGACCTTGCAGGCCGAGTTTGGTATGAGGTTGGACTTGAGCACAACCTTTCATCTTCAGACAGACAGACAATCATAACAGACTATTCAAGTGTTGGAGGACATGCTCCGAGTGTGTGTGATAGACTTCGGGGGCTATTTGGACAAATTTTTACCCTTGGCAGAGTTTTCCTATAATAATAGCTACCCTTCGAGCATTGGCATCCCCCCTTTTGAAACCTTGTATGGGAGGAAATGCAGGTTTGCAATTGGGCTTATTTGATGCGTTTGAGGTGAGACCTTAGGGGATGGATTTTTTAAAGGAGTCCTTGGAAAAGGTTTGAATAATTCAGGACCATCTGGTGGCTTTTAAGATTAGGTAAAAGCAATACGTAGACAAGAAAGTCGAGGACATGGAGTTCATGGAAGGGTAACAAGTGTTTCTCAAGGTGTCCCCCATGAAAGGGGTGATGAGGTTCAAAAAAGGGGGAAAGCTTAGCCCGAGGTATATTGGGCCATTTGAAATACTCCGACGTGTAGGGGAAGTGGATTATGAGCTGACATTGACACCAATACTGTCTGGAGTGCATCCGACATTTCAAGTGTCTATGCTGAAAAAGTACCATGGGAATGGAATGTACATCAGCAAGTGGGACTCTGTGCTGTTGGACGAGAATCTGTCATTTGAGGAGCATCCTGTAGCGATATTGGCCAGGGAGGGACAGAAGCTGAGGTCTAAGAAGATTCCTACAGTAAATGTCCAGTGGAAGAACTGTCCGATTGAGGAAGCCACTTGGGACACCGAGGCTGATAAGCGGGTCAAGTACCCCTACCTGGTCATATAATCTGGTATGTACCTTTCCTACTTTTGTATAGACCATTCGGGGATGAACGATATTTTAATTGGTATCTAATGTAATGGTCTAGATGTCATTATGGGATGGTTAAGGGCCTGGAATACGGAAAATAGGCTAAGGGAGAGATAGGAGGTTGTGAAATAAACTAAGTATGTATTTGGGCATTTTCGGTTAGCTATTAGTCGGGGGGACCGATACAGTAGTGGGATTCCCATTGCAGTGAGACCGTGGTAACAGTCGGAGTCCCGCCGTGGCGAATTGGGAAATAACTGTGGGAACTGTTACAACGACACTTTGGTTGCTGTAGTGGGTCCACTACAGTGGAAATATGACTGCTGCAGCAGACGACAGGAATCAGAAGTTGGTTTTAAGTGGGAGATTCTGAGATATTTCCCATTATTTCCAAAACATGAGAGGGCGAGGTCTGAAAGCAGTTTCTTCTCTAGAGTAGATAATTGTTGCACTAAGGTAAGTTTCTTATCCCCTATCCCCTTTAATGGTTGTTGTTTATCGTAAAAGCTATGGGGCACCCATTAATGGTGAAATTTCTGAATTAAAAAACCCTAGGTTGATGAACTAGGGTTGAGATTATGGGGGAGTTATAGGAGGTTTTGATTGTTGAATTTTGAGTAATATTTATTTCCTAAGGTTCCTCTTGCTGATGTTGACGAGTTAGAGAAGGTGGGGACCTAGAACTAGGTGGAAGGGAAGAGTTTTCTATTAACTTGTCTTGAAAAGAGAAGGGTTTGATCGAATTAGACCCTATCTTAAGGAGTGATTAATTAATGATTATATGTGTGTAGATTTTGAACAATCTGAAGCATTGCGAAAGGGAAAAGCACCTGTAAAATAGCGAACTTCGAGTAATCGAGGTAGGTTATGGTTGGAGGGTTAGATCCTCCTTAATGATTTGTATGCTTATGTGATAATTGTATGTGACTGGTCTTCAGACATCCCTTGTTGTGAGTTTTCTTGTGAATGAGTATGATTACCATATTGATAGAAAGTCATGAATTAATATGTTGATAAGTTTATGAGAAATTGTGAAGTGAATTGCTTGTCATGAATTGATTATGTGAAAGGAGAATCAAAGATTAGAGTACATGTGAATTGTACGACTTGTATACTTGTTGTTTTGAAAAAACTGAGATTGAATAGGATAGTGACTATATCTTGAATTGAGAGGCTCGAGCCCGAGGGGAGATCCGGGTGGGTGAATATTATTATCCAGTGGCTCATGTCCGAGAGGATCATCCGGACGAGCATATGAGTGGGAACGGGTGCCATGCTGGTGTAGTACATAAATTTCTAGAATCCCCTACAGGTCATGACTAGATGGGCAAAAATAAGACCCTCTAGCATGTATGTACATGATTCTTGTAGTTAAATGTTAAGCGGAGATGGCGGAGCCATGTGCCCGTCATGTTACCCTTGGTTGTATTATTGTTGTATTATTTTGTGATTTCATTTATGTTCATGAAGTTGGGTTGAGGAACGTGCTCAGAGAATGTGCAAAGTATCATTGATATGAAGTGAGTTGATAATGAAGATCATGTTTTAATGATAAGTGTGACTTTGTCACCGCGTATAATTCTTGAATGGTTGTTGCTATGTCTAACTGTCGATTTGTAGCTCTTAATAGTTGATACAATTGTTGTTTTATTATACGTGTTTGATGGATTTATGGAGTACGTGATATGTTAAACTATGATCTGTTGAACTGTGGGATGGATGAGCTGAGAAGAGTGCAGCATGAAGAGCTACTGCCTAAGCAGTGCCGCTACAGCAGAACCATTTTCGCTATGGCGAGACTGCCGCAGCGGTCAAAGGATCGCTGCAGTGAAAACGGCCTAATCTAGTGAGCAGACAGGTTGTCCCCTGTGTAGAACTAGTGTGTCTGAATTATGTTGTACTTCCTTAAACGTTGTAGAATGGTCTTATATTATTATTACTTGGTATACGTGTTATTAATTAGGGCCGACCAATGATGCCTACCAGTATCGTGTTATGTACTAACCCTGCCCTGCATTCTTTTTTGAGTGCAGAGTTCGAGCCAGACAGTTCTTCACGCCCTCATCTGTAGAGCAACAGTTTCGTAGTTTAAGAAGGTGAGCAGATGAGGACACAATTCACTCCCCCGTTGCAGATGTCTTTCTTTTAGATATTTAAAAATTTTATTTCATTTTTAGTTGTTAGTTTCCTTAGTTTGTAAACAAACGTCTGGTGCAAAGACATATAGGCTCTAGAAAATTATTTATTTAGTTTTTGGTATGCGTAG